>JAXIVJ010002528.1:12500-100000 GCA_036785665.1 Chirona hameri
ATATATATATATATATATAACTGGGACTTCAAACAACGTGAAAACTTCAACTTGCACCGCAACCATCGCGTTGGCCGTTGTTTACATCGTACTCGCCAAGGTTCGAGAAATACAGGTCGTCTGATTTCCAGGACCAACAATCTTGAAGTGGCTGTCAGCCAATCAGCGGCGGCATTACCATAAACCCCATTTTGAAAATTCGAAATTCAATTGCTTAAAAACGGATAAGTTTTGGGAAAAATGACCTTAATAATTTAGACATTTCAATAACGGCGAAATATAATGCCTATCTCAGTTCAAAACCAATACAAAGGTGAAACATCCCCTTTAAGAAATTCCATGCGTTTTACACGTGCAAGGAAGCTCCAGTCACATAAGGTCCAACTTATAAAAAACGGCCTATAGTCGAAACACTGTCAGTGTATGTTCCGTTTTATAAGGCTGGTCGCGTGTGGTGATATTACTGAGGGGTTGCCAATCTCCAAAGTCGCGATGTGCGCGTTCTGTGCCGGAACTCATCCGACGCAGGGCGGGGTGGGCCGATCCAAGGCCGTACAAGAGGGCCGGTCGTGGGACGTTTGCACCCCGAGACAGGCCCTGTCAGCCGCTGTCGCCCGATGCAGGGGGAGGAGTGGCAGACAGAGAGCGGGGGACGCCTCTGATTCAGACGACACCGGACTGCTGGCAGGCGCACACAGAGCAAGACGGGCCGGGCCGGCTCCTCTGATTCAGACGACATCGGACCGCCGCTGGCAGACGCTCACAGAGGGAGACGGCCCGGCGCCAACGACTTGTCACAACGCGGCGTGCCTTATATTTCAGACGCGGAAATATACACCGCATTCCTCGGCCTCCTGCAAACCGCTGTCTGCGGCGGCTTTGACCGCGCGGTCGCTGTCTGCGGTAGTTTTGACCGCGCGGCCGCTGTCTGCGGCGGCTTTGACCGCGCGGCCGCTGTCTGCGGTGGTTTTGACCGCGCGGTCGCTGTCTGCGGCGGCTTTGACCGCGCGGCCGCAGTCTGCGGTGGTTTTGACCGCGCGGTCGCTGTCTGCGGCGGGTTTGACCGCGCGGCCGCTGTCTGCGGTGGTTTTGACCGCGCGGTCGCTGTCTGCGGCGGCTTTGACCGCGCGGCCGCAGTCTGCGGTGGTTTTGACCGCGCGGTCGCTGTCTGCGGCGGCTTTGACCGCGCGGCCGCAGTCTGCGGTGGTTTTGACCACGCGGTCGCTGTCTGTGGCGGCTTGACCGCGCGGCTGATCACAGGTTCTCCGATGTAACTCATCCTGATTTTCGGAAGGCTGGGCTCTGACTTTGACGGAGAATGCGCTGGAGGGAACATTGCAAACAGGTGTGCTGTCTGAGTCTAAATTTGTCCGACTTGACAAGGTTTCCAGTGAATCAAAGTGGGGTTTATTTGCAAGGGCGTCGCTACCGAGAGGGGGGAGACAGGACTGCTCCGGCCGGAGTCCGACCCCCAGATTTGCAGGATTTTAACATTAGCCCTAACCCCTGACTGGCCCCCACTCAAAATTGTGTGGCGACGCCACTGTTTATTTGTGTTAGCTTGGCGAAACGCTGCAAGATTGTTGGTTTCGTGTGATTCCACCTTCAAACCTTCACGCACATTTGCCGTGACGTGCCTAGGATGAATAGCAGCGGTCATCGGCAGCAAAATGCTCAACTGCTGACGCATTGTTTACTTCAGACTTCTGCACTTTCGCCTTCAGTAACATTGCAAATAGTTGAAAACGACACAATTGTATTCCAGGTAAAATCCGAAATACAACAGGTCTGTGATCACATTAAAAGGTGACTCACTTCAGAAGCGTTGTTTGTAAATCTCTGTCGTCTTTCAATGTGATCACAAATCTGTCGTAGTTGGCATTTTAACATGAACGTGTCTGTTCCGCTTCATCAAATCGGAGACGCAGTTTTACAGCGACAAGTGAATCATTTCAGTTCAGTTTTCTTCCCTCGCGTCTGTTGTATTGATACTAATTATAGGCAACGCTGGGCGCGCGCAGGCTTTTCGCCAACTGCAAAAACAAATTTTCCGGTTGATATACAGTGTATTCGTCTCACCACCGACTGTCGTTGGCACATCAGTCGACAGGGTCATCTGAGCGTTGTGTTTTCAGTTTTCAGCGATCAAAGCCTTCACAGTCGGCCCGTGTACGGTCGCGCCTGCAACGCTCAGAACACGGTGTAGGTCTGTCCACTGTGATGTTCAGAGAACGGCACAGGTCTGTCCACTATGATGTTCAGAGAACGGTGTAGGTATGTCCACTGTGATGTTCAGAGAACGGTGTAGGTCTGTCCACTGTGATGTTCAGAGAACAGCACAGGTCTGTCCACTGTGATGTTCAGAGAACGGTGTAGGTCTGTCCACTGTGATGGTCAGAACACGGCGCAGGTCTGTCCACTGTGATGTTCAGAGAACGGTGTAGGTCTGTCCACTGTGATGTTCAGAGAACGGCACAGGTCTGTCCACTGTGATGTTCAGAGAACGGTGTAGGTCTGTCCACTGTGATGGTCAGAGAACGGTGTAGGTCTGTCCACTGTGATGGTCAGAAAACGGTGTAGGTCTGTCCACTGTGATGGTCAGAGAACGGTGTAGGTCTGTCCACTGTGATGTTCAGAGAACGGTGTAGGTCTGTCCACTGTGATGGTCAGAACACGGCGCAGGTCTGTCCACTGTGATGGTCAGAGAACGGTGTAGGTCTGTCCACTGTGATGTTCAGAGAACGGCACAGGTCTGTCCACTGTGATGGTCAGAACACGGCGCAGGTCTGTCCACTGTGATGTTCAGAGAACGGTGTAGGTCTGTCCACTGTGATGGTCAGAACACGGCGCAGGTCTGTCCACTGTGATGGTCAGAGAACGGCGCAGGTCTGTCCACTGTGATGTTCAGAGAACGGCACAGGTCTGTCCACTGTGATGTTCAGAGAACGGTGTAGGTCTGTCCACTGTGATGTTCAGAGAGCGGCACAGGTCTGTCCACTGTGATGGTCAGAGAACGGTGTAGGTCTGTCCACTGTGATGGTCAGAACACGGCGCAGGTCTGTCCACTGTGATGGTCAGAACACGGCGCAGGTCTGTTCACTGTGATGGTCAGAGAACGACGCAGGTCTGTTCACTGTGATGTTCAGAGAACGGTGTAGGTCTGTCCACTGTGATGTTCAGAGAACGGTGTAGGTCTGTCCACTGTGATGGTCAGAACACGGCGCAGGTCTGTCCACTGTGATGGTCAGAGAACGGTGTAGGTCTGTCCACTGTGATGTTCAGAGAGCGGCACAGGTCTGTCCACTGTGATGGTCAGAGAACGGTGTAGGTCTGTCCACTGTGATGGTCAGAACACGGCGCAGGTCTGTCCACTGTGATGGTCAGAACACGGCGCAGGTCTGTTCACTGTGATGGTCAGAGAACGACACAGGTCTGTCCACTGTGATGTTCAGAACACGGCACAGGTCTGTCCACTGTGATGTTCAGAGAACGGCGCAGGTCTGTTCACTGTGATGTTCAGAGAACGGTGTAGGTCTGTCCACTGTGATGTTCAGAGAACGGTGTAGGTCTGTCCACTGTGATGTTCAGAGAACGTCACAGGTCTGTCCACTGTGATGGTCAGAGAACGGTGTAGGTCTGTCCACTGTGATGTTCAGAGAACGGTGTAGGTCTGTCCACTGTGATGTTCAGAGAACGTCACAGGTCTGTCCACTGTGATGGTCAGAACACGGTGTAGGTCTGTCCACTGTGATGTTCAGAGAACGGCGCAGGTCTGTCCACTGTGATGTTCAGAGAACGTCACAGGTCTGTCCACTGTGATGTTCAGAGAACGGTGTAGGTCTGTCCACTGTGATGTTCAGAGAACGGTGTAGGTCTGTCCACTGTGATGTTCAGAGAACGTCACAGGTCTGTCCACTGTGATGGTCAGAGAACGGTGTAGGTCTGTCCACTGTGATGTTCAGAGAACGGCGCAGGTCTGTCCACTGTGATGTTCAGAGAACGGCGCAGGTCTGTTCACTGTGATGTTCAGAGAACGGTGTAGGTCTGTCCACTGTGATGTTCAGAGAACGGTGTAGGTCTGTCCACTGTGATGTTCAGAGAACGTCACAGGTCTGTCCACTGTGATGGTCAGAGAACGGTGTAGGTCTGTCCACTGTGATGTTCAGAGAACGGTGTAGGTCTGTCCACTGTGATGTTCAGAGAACGTCACAGGTCTGTCCACTGTGATGGTCAGAGAACGGTGTAGGTCTGTCCACTGTGATGTTCAGAGAACGGTGTAGGTCTGTCCACTGTGATGTTCAGAGAACGGCGCAACTGCAGCGTTGGTTGGCGTCTGGGGCGGGCGCAGCGAAGACTCGCGAGGCCAGCAGGGTCCATTGTGGTGGTGTCGGCATCAGTACGTGGGACACGGCGGTGGCTGGCCGTCTGCCGGCCACTCAATCTGCCTGCCTGCCAGACTACCCGACTATCCACTTGCGGCTGCTGGCCGACGGCGGCCTGCATTGTGTTTCCTGTCGTCTTGGCTTTGTTTGCGTCTGTGTGAGTTCCTGCTGTACATACACTATCCTTTACCCGGCGCTGACGGTGTGTCGCCTGTCGTGCCGGCTGTGCCCGTCTGTCTCTCCGCCGTCTGCCTGGCCCTGTGTGTCTGCCCTGCCAGTTGTCACGTCTGTTACCGGCCTGCGCGGGCTGCCGGCGTTCATCAGACGGCTGCTGTACAGGGCGTTCATCAGACGGGTCCGACGGTCCGGCGTCTGAGAAGAACGGCGTCCGGCTGCCACTGGCCCGGACCGCGCCCCCGCTCACTGGAGCCCACTGCAGCTGTGTTCAGCACCATTTTACCTGTTTTCACCTATCGTCGATCACCGCTTTTAACCCGCGCCGTGCAGGTGCTCGGCGCCGCCTTCACCGTGCGGAGGGGGGGGGGGGGGGGGGGGGCATTTTGACGCCCCTCGAAATCGGCTCCTATGGGACGTGGACAAAAACCGAAAATACAGTTCCAAATCTGGTCAAAAATCATTTAGAAACTATTTCGGTTATTTGTTTGGCTCAGGTCAATATTGAGGTCACCAGAGGTTAGCAAAGGTAATATTTTCCAGTTTTAGGAATTTGCTCCAGATTCAGAAACCCACAAATAGCTCAGGAACTATGATAGCTAGGAACAAACGAGAGAAGAAAAAAATCAAAAGCTCTTGAAAAAAATGCAATTGCACCTGGTATCCTCAAATTTAAGCTCCGGTCAATAGTTTAGACTCCAGAGGTCATCAAAGATCAAAAAAGGTTATTTGTTTATACAACTTATTTTCGCAAATAACATTTTACCTAATCAAGATAACGCAATAATTTTGACGTCATCGTGGTTGTCTCGTCAAGGCGCTTCTAATCATATTCATGTTGACCAGGTTAGGTCAACTTATAAATTTGACCTCAGGTCAAGGTCAAGTAGTGACCCAAGTAGGTCATGTTGCATATTGTGAGTGTATTGATGAGATAACACAGTGGTGCCGGTTTTACTCATCTATCTACATTCTATCGAGTTATTGACAAACAAGTGTTGGTGACCTCGGATGTCCTCGGCTGACCCTGTAGGGGTCACTGAACAAAAATTGCACCTGGATCATCAAGAATGGCCTATGATAACATGATCCAGAAGGGATTGGACTGCTATCATGCGTATTCTCGGAATAGGGAGCATTTGAATATTTCCCCATTGACTTATAATGGGAGGTCACGAAATTGACCCTACCTTAGGTCACCGATATCAAACATCCGAGATAAACTAATTGTAGGCACCGCAACCTTATGCAATCTTGTAAATTTGAAACCGATCGGCCAAAAACTGTGCCTGTGGTATGACCACACACTTTATGGAGGTGGGGTCACGTGACCTGGCCTGGTGACCTGACCTGAGATGACCAGAGGTCAATAATTTCAGACTATGTGGGTAATTGGGTTGGGGACAGGTAGTCGGTCTAAACGCCCCCCCCCCCCCCCCGGCACGCCGAGAGTTAACGAAAGCATAATTATTGATAACTCACCGAAGTTTCGCCTTGCCCTGCTAAAACAGTCTTTTCGTCGGCTGTCTCGGCTTTTCAGTAGCATCTGACGTCTGATTTCGGGTGGTGTCACATCCAGACAGACGTTTGCACCTCTGTTGCCACCGCGGGGCAGGGGCGGGGTCTGTCTCGGTTTAGGCCAGAGCCGGCGGGCTCAAATATTTGCGTGGGCCACCCCGTTCCCGGTACGTGGCGGTCGGCCGGCTGTGACGGGGCCGCGCGGCTGGCTGAAGATGGAGAGGCTGAAGATGGAGAGGCTGAAGATGGAGAGGCTGAAGATGGAGAGGCTGAAGATGGATATCCATTCGGTTATCGGTATAATCCATATCGCCTATCGTCATTTGGGATATCACTGCCCCAAATTGGCTTGGATGGAGAGAGGGAAATAACCTTCGGAAATTAATTGATATGGTCATAGTGCCATCATTTTCACACTATGCTTCACGCTTACATGAGCGATGGGCACAGAATGACCACCGCTGCGGCGCGCCCTCAAACCCAATCATTAATCAATCGCTTACATGAGCGATCATGTGATTCCGCATTTTCCGTTCCGCCCTCCGTGCGCCGCGTCGCCCTCCGCGCGCCGCGTCGCATGCTAAGACGAGCACTCCGTCTGAACGTGCTGCCACTGGGTGGGGTGGGCCCTATCAGGTCGTTGGCTTGCTGCAATTGATCTGCCGGACGGGGAACCGGGGCAGGGTTCAGACAGGCACGGTAGTTCCCGAGGCGCCACGTGGGTCCTGCTGTCTTCTGTAGTGCGTTCTGCGCCCTGTGGCACCACGTGGGTCCTGCGGTCTTCTGTGGCAGTCTCCACGTGGGTCCTGCTGTCTTCTGTAGTGCGTTCTGCGCCCTGTGACACCACGTGGGTCGTGCGGTCTTATGGGGCAGTCTCCACGTGGGTCCTGCTGTCTTCTGTCGTGGGTTCTGTGCCCTGTGACACCACGTGGGTCATGCGGTCTTATGGGGCAGTCTCCACGTGGGTCCTGCTGTCTTTTCTCCCACGCGAGGCCGATGTGCCTGGGGGCTGGGCCGTTCCCATCCATTCAGGACTGGCGAGATTCGCGGCCGGTGTGGTGACGCACCACATTCGGAGAACACAGCCCCACGGACCGTGGACCGTGGACCGTGGACTGTGGAGTGGTCGACGGCCGATCTGTCCGAATCAGAGCCGGTGGGTGTCCCGTGCGTGTTGGGACTCGTGTGGGCCGGACCGGTACGCAGGCAGCGCGTTCACGGCTGTCTGGGGACTGAGAAGCAATCTTGGGACCGCTATACAGGATCGTTACTAAGGCAGCACGTCCAGACTCGCTGCAGGGTTGGGGAGCGATCGGAAAGAAATGTGGCATGGTCTGAAAACTTGAGAAACGCGGGTTGACGCCATTCATTTGGTCTCCTCCAATCGTCTAAAATCAGTCTTCTTTGCATTACATTAAAAGTGTTCACATGTGTCTTATGTTGAAGTTTCGATGATATCAAAGATGATTGAAGCTGGCTTGCCTAACCTTTGGAATTGTATATATTATTAATGCTGGTTGTGCTGTTAGTTCTTGTTGAAATGGTGTCGCTTTGATCAATTAAAGTTATTTGGTGTCAATCATTTGTTTTAGCTCGTTTCTTTCCATCCATGATCATAGTCACAAAACAATGCATTTCACAAAATAAATATCTTCTTCTTTATTCTGGGAAAATCATCGTCGGTCTTGTTCTCCATATGATATGTTTGCTGTCTTATGGTTATGACGTATGACCTGTCATCTAACTTAAAGGAAACAGTCCACCTTCTCAGCGTTTAATATGTACCGTACCATCGTACTCCCAGGGGGCAAGCATATGATTTTGCCCCCCCCCCCCCATAAATTTGTAAGAGGGGCCCTCCAAGAAGTTAATTCGATTTTCCCCTTGACCGAAAAAAAGACCGAGGGTCCCGAGGTGCCCCCGGCCAGCCTGAGGGGCCCTCTAAGGCCGACAGAAGGCACTTAGTCGGCCTGAGGGGGCCCTCGGTAGGCCTGAGGGGGCCCTCCGAAGGCCTGAGACTTCAACATGGGCCTGTGCGACGTTTTTTTTTCTGCGACCATTTAGGGGTCCTGCAAAATATAGCATATATTTAGTATAAAAATGGCCTAAATCCGAGGATATACCATTTCGCGCCATTGTTTTTTTTTAGGGGAGGGGCCCTTGGCCGAGGTGTCCCCCTGGGTTTTTTGCCCCCCCCCCATTCGAAAATGCCTTTCACCGCCACTGGCTCAAACATCTGGTTTGCAGATTGAATTACAGTGCTATTTGCTCGTGCCAAGAGCACAGACCTTGACCTGACGCCGTCAACTGGGCCCGTTCATTTTACCGAACGTCATCGGGACGTCACCGAACGTCATCGGGACGTCACCGAACGTCATCAGACGTGGCTAGACGTCACCATACGTTAGCGAGTGATGACGCTGCTGCCGTCGTCGTGATGATGGCGGGCCTCAGAGTCGGGTGTACCTCGGACTGTATGACTGAGCGGCGTGGGACTACGCCGTCGATACAGAACGTGCACGTGGCCCGCCCGACCGCCGCCGGCAGTAGCGCGAGCGATTGCTATTTTTACGCGCGTCGGCATGGTTGGTGGATGACGGGGCGACGGCTGCCGGGCGGCGGCGGCGCGGCGGCGGTCTCGGCGGCGGCGGCGGCGGCGCGGCAGTGTGTGTCGGTGGGTGTCGGCGGCTGCGGTGTGGAGCTCGGCGGCTCGGCGGCTCACGGGGTGTCGGACAGGCGCGATGGATCGGGACCGGCGACGGCGGCGGGACCGGCCGCGCGAGGAGGAGCGGCGCTCGGCCAGCTCCTCCGTCTCACTCTCCTCGTCCAGCATGGCCATCAAGCTGTGGAAGTGCTACCAGAGCCGGGTCACGTCAGGTGTGTTCTTGCCCGTGTGTTCCAGCCACGGCCGCTGGCGGTGCGCCCATGGGTAATAGGCAGGGCACCGTTCTGGACGAAAATAGACTTGCCCGTTGGAATGATTGGTTTTGCAATTTGATAACTGATACAGGGATTATATATTCCCGCCCGGCGCTGGGAAATTATGCAATATTCACCGATGTTTTTTTATGCGGAGGACCGAGGGCCGGTAGGCCCGAGGTACGAAGCAAAAAAGTGAGGTGAATATTACATAATTTGCCAAGCACAAGGATGAAGGATGGGAAGCTATTTGCCGCATGCCGCTAACGTTCCGCAACAACATAAATACAAGCTAATTCAATTGTAAAGTAAGTCATAAAGCATGGAGGATGATGGTCATATTGAAACGCCATTCTTTCCTCCATATTTAGGCATTAACGTAGCCGAAGATGAAGAAGATACGCCAGTAGAGAAGACTAGAAATTCGCAATAACTCACCTGCATTTTGATTAGAAATGCGACATATATTCTTTCGCTTTTAACTTTCGCTTTTGTATCAACAGCGCTCGATTCTGAAATGTGTTCAACAATGCTCTGCTATGGCATAATGTCGTATGCGCTTCTGTTCTGGCCCTTCCGCTCTCAATATTCTGTTAAATAATTGTCTGGGAAAACAAATGACTTAGGTCAAAATCGTTTCCCAAATACCTTATACAAAAATACAATATATACAATAATACAATATATTATTATATATTATTATATAATACAATACAATAATACGATAATACAATAATACAAAAAAATACATTAGCCGCAGCGGGCCGAAAGCTTTCCCCAAAAGCACGTGCTAATGTTGAAAGGATATCTCGGCATGTGGTAAAACCAATACTGGGGTTGGAATATGCAACGAAGCGTGATGAATCAGAAGCAGACGTGTATTAAGACCATCAAGGATAGACTCGTGGCTATTCTGGCCCATCGTGATATTTAGAGACTACTTGGATCCGATAAACGGATCCGGGGATCCGGTGTGGTCCGGTAGGATCTGGATTCTGGTTTCACTGAGATATTACATCCGCCTGAAAGATTTGTCGAGACATGAAGGGGATCCCAGATTCGCCTCCCAAGATTTGTAAATAGATCAAACCATTTTATCGTGTGACCCTGTTGGGTCCGTCATCCTGTGGGATCATAAATCCACTTTGAGGTTTTATCACGGGATTCTGTCAGATCCGAAATGTGTGGATCGATTTCATCAAAAGATCATCTTAATGATAATTAAAATAACCGGTAACCTCATAATAAGTATGTAAAGTAATAAATTAAGGCCGAAATTATATTAGATATTTCGCTATTGAAGCTTCGTCAGCAATAGCGAAATATCTAATATAATTTCGGCCTTAATTTATTACTTTACATACTTATTATGAGGTTACCGGTTATTTTAATTATCATTATCATGATTAACCTCACACAGAGTTTTCGCCACCTTAGATCAAAAGATCATCTGTTTGTCTTCAAGACTCTTGTCGTGGGCGCAAATGACCGAAGCAGTTGACGCTCCCTAAAACCCCAGTATACAAACAAACAACAATACGTATCTTCTTATGATCTTGTTGAGCGTGCATGCTGCGTGTCGTTTTTAACATGTCTTCCTCTTCTAACCTTTGACACGACACTCTGAATAACCTTTTATATTAGTTTTAATTGGACATGCAAATACTAATCCGCTGTACTTCTCGGAGTCACTGCTACATTTTATCTTGAGGTTCGCTGGAATCCTGGCTCCGTTGTTTAGGTTTCAGCCCAGCTCAGTTCAGTCTATTTACGAACTATTCCAGCGAGATTGGTTACCTAATATTCAGTCCGGGGCAGGCATACATGCCGAAAAGTATGCGTAAAACAAACATTATGCGATGCACAACTGTTCAAAGCTAAAATCACACTTAAAATCGCGGCATCATATCTCTACAGGCGTGTCCTGCAAAACTCCTTGACACTGTTGAGCTGACTAATAAACTCGCCACGTGTCCGGGAGCTGAACCATAAACTCGCCACGTGTCCGGGAGCTGAACCATAAACTCGCCACGTGTCCGGGAGCTGAACCATAAACTCGCCACGTGTCCGGGAGCTGAACCATAAACTCGCCACGTGTCCGGGAGCTGAACCATAAACTCGCCACGTGCCCGGGAGCTGAACCATAAACTCGCCACGTGTCCGGGAGCTGAACCATAAACTCGCCACGTGTCCGGGAGCTGAACCCATAAACTCGTCACGTGTCCGGGAGCTGAACCATAAACTCGCCACGTGTCCGGGAGCTGGATATTTTTACCTAGATTTGTTGGATCTGGAGTCTGTTTCTGGAATCCATGCGCGTGTCTGGGCTTGGCAATGTTTTTGGACATGTATAGGTTTCGAGCTATTTTGGAAGCTCCATTCTCGTACCGGGTGACTCAGCGATTAGGGTGTCCGCCTGGCGATCGGAAAATTGGCGGATCGAATCCAGGCGTCAGATAGACATCGCTTGGTGTTAAGTCTGTGGACTTCGGTCAATATTACCTGTCGAATAACCCCAGTGCGGGTTTGACACTTAACCTGCCATTGGCTGGGGGGGGGGGGGCGGCGTTTTTCGCCCCCCCCCTGGCGGACTTTCGCAATAGCTCAGAAACTAATAGCGCTATCGACGTGAAACTTCAGGTAACTTCTCCTACATCAATTATACGTCTTCTGTGCGAAAATAAAGACATTTTGTCGATTTTGTTTTCTTCGAAATATAGCGAATTTAGTGACGTCACTACACACGAGTTTGGCACAGAAATCAGCTAAACTTTGCCAGGGCGTAGCAATGCCATATTTAAAGCAAAATGCAATCGCAAAACTTCAAAAGATAGCACATTGCAAGGGCTACAAACTGGCTATCTCGGATTTGGGGACAATTTTGTTTTTGACCCCCAAAATAAAACAAACATTTTTTTAATGCCAACATAATCTACATTGTCTAATATTTTTTTTTAAAAAAAACGAAGAAAAAAAAACGGAAGATATGTTGAGAAACCACAGCTAGACAATACCCAAACCAAATTTAAAGGCAATATCTGTATTTTTGACTGACTTATCGCTCCCTAAGTATGAGTAACTCATGACGGCATATTTTAGAATTGCGTTTTTGTTTGCTTTTAGTGACCAGATATACAAACAAATACATGCCAGCATTGTTTTCAATTTCAAATTTTGACCTTATTTGACCTGACCTTTACTTTATATGGTGTCAGATTGTGAAAATGACTGCTACTATCGAATTATACGTGTAAAATAACCCATACAACATGTGTCGCATGGCTTTTGTAGACCTGTGACCTTTTGTGACCTGACCTTGACCTTGACCTTTGCTTACAATTTCACTTTTGCCTATGCGGGATATGTATTATACCTTTGAGAGCACTTTTTGCGATAATAGTCGCCATCTAAGGCTTTGGATGGAAAGTATGGCCCAAAAACTCAAATATCTCAATTTTATATTTAACCTAACGGTGACCTGACATGTCACCTTATTGGGAAAATGTTGTGTATGCTTTGGATGTGTATCGTCGAGAGCTTTCGATTGCCGCCTTGCGCGTCTCGCTGCGGTTATTGGTTCCGAAGATAACCAGGGGGCGACCCCCTCCCCCGCCAATGGCGTTCGGCTGAGACCCCAGCCAATTCCGGGTTAAAGGGAGGATTTCTTAAAAGCAACTTAAATGAATGGTGGGGATCAACAATCGTGTATGCTCAAGCTCAAACTTGCTCCTGCAGCACCTAAAGCAGGGTATCGGCAATTTATTTTGTATTTTTTTCTGACTCCAAAACGTTGGTCCCAGCTGTGCTCAGTACTAGATTCATGATGGCCGCTCTCATCCAGTTTGGCTGTGCAATTGTCGCCTGAAAAATTGTTTTAAAAAAATGAAATTGTCTCCCGTCCGAATTCGCCGAGACTTGACATTGAAAAATCTATCTGTGTTATAAGGCATTGGTCACAAATCTCCTACAGCCCCAAAGTCGAGCCATTCTCGCCATTCTTGCTGTTTTATTCATGTTTTATTATGAAAGAGGCTATGGTTGTTGAAAATATAATTAATTGTATACGCATTTTAGTTTTAAAGTGCACTGACGGAATGGTGATGTTGAGTTTGCAATATTCAAAAGCAAATCATAGTCCGCAAAGAAGTGATTCTAAATAGTGATGAGGCGACTCCAATTTTACGAATGTGTGCCAATCATGAGTGGTGCAAATGTATTTTTTTTTAAATCTAAGCGGGGGAGTTTCGGGAACCAAATTTTGCAGGTGAAATCGGACACACTTAATCTACCGATACACACCAAACACTCCATATTGGCCTGCGAGGTGGCAATATCCCTTTAAGGCTGAAATACAGTCTTCGCGCAGCTGCGCGAAGTGGATGCGGGTGTCTATTGAAATACATTGAACGGAGGTTGCAACAATACGTTGCGGGAAGAAAAAATCGACTGCGGAAATTTACATATGGATTTGAATAGGCGCCCGCAGGCACCCGCATCCACTTCGCGCAGCTGCGCGAAGACTGTGGTACAGCCTTAATGAGTGGTCGAAATGCGTGAATTCCCCTCCAATATAGTGGCTCTCTATCAACGGGCCCGTTTACTGTCTTACCAGCGATACCAACTGGCCTGGTAAAACCAAAATTTCGCAAAATTCGACATCGGCAGCCATCGTAGACCCGTCTTTTGGGTGTTAGCCGTGCTTGCTTTTAAAGGGAATGTTTCACCTTTGTATTGGTTTTGAACTGAGATAGCCATTATCTTTGGCCGTTATTGAAATGTCTAAATTACTAAGGTCATTTTCCCCAAAACTTAACCGTTTTTAAGCAATTTAATTTATTATTTGCAAAATGCACCCCGGCTGGTGCAGCCGCTGATTGGCTGACAGCGGCTTGATGACAGTGACAAGATTGTTGGTCCTGCGAGGGAGGACGACTTGTATTTCTCAAACCTTGGCTGGATTATCGAGCACGATGTAAACAACGGCCAACGCGATAGCCTGCGGTCTAAGTTGAAGTTCTTCGCGCTGTTTGAAGTTTCAGTTATGGATTGATTGTTTGTTTTATATGTAAATATTGAGCTATCGCAATGCCTCACACTCGTCATTGTGTTATGTACACGGTTCCACAATGTTTGTATTTAAGACGCCAGAATTGTCTGAAACGATTGTGCTGCCAAATGGCAGCGTAAAGGTTTTCTCTATAGCTCTCTATAGCTCAATAATGACGTCATCATTCCAAATTTAAAAACCTAATTTGTATAAAGTTAAGTGACTTTTCGAGATAAAAAATACCACTATCGTTTTCAGCATCACTTACTTCATATTTTCACCTACAACCAGCGTATATTTGACAGCTTTCAGAAAGGTGAAACATTCCCTTTAACCCGCGCCCTACTGGGGGTGGGGTAAATTGTACCCCTCCCGGATTTCCCCAAGAACTTGAAAACTATTACAGATAGCGACATCAAACTTGCAGTACCTTATGCTGCATCAATTCTACGTATTCTCACACAATTTCACTGAAATTGAGGTAGTACTTTGGGAGATAATGACGTTTTAATGACGTCATGTCATGCCAGTTTTGGTGGAAAAACGATAAATGTTTGACAAATCGTAGAAAATCCAGTTTTGATGCAAATTGGAAATAAAAAAGCTTCAAAAGAAAATAAATGACATTGTCCTCAAAATGGCTATCTCGGATTTTCGAAATTTGGGGGTTTTGACCCCAAAAAAATGAAAAACACTGATTTTTGGTGAAAATTTCCACAAAATCATTTTTTTGAAGATAATAAAGAAAAACGGAATATATGTTAGAGAACCAAGTATGGACGATATCCAAACCAGATTTCAAAACAATATCATTATGTTTGACAGACTTATGGCTCCCTAAGTATAAGTAACTCATGACGTCATTTTTTAAGTTACGTTTTTAGGCTTTTAGTGACCAGATCCTGACAAATAAATGCCATCGCTGTATTTCGGAGACAAACCCTGGTCTTGAAACATGTTTTATTTATTTATATTATTCAATTTTAAATTTTGACCTTTTGTGATCTGACCTTGACCTGATGACCATTATATGAGCGTCAGGATGGTAAAATAGCTACTACTATCGCATTCTACGTGGAAAATAGCTCATAAAACATGTGTCGTATGGCTTTCGTAGACCTCTTGCCAATAGTGATATTGTGTGACCTGATAGACCTTTGCTTACAGTTTCGCTTTCGCTTTTACGGGAGATGCATTATACCTTTGAGAGCACCTTGTGCGATAATAGTCGCAATCTAAGGCTTTGATGGAAAGTATTGCCCAAAAACTCAAATACCTCAATTTTGACCTTTGACCTGATTGTGACCTAACATGTGACCTTATTTTAAGAATTTCGGGTATGCATTAGATTCGTCTCCTTGAGAGCTTTCGGTCGCCGCCTTGCGCGTCTCGCTGCGGTCATGTAGCGACTTAGCGCGGGACCTAAGCTTGGGGACCTGGAGCAGCTCCAGACTGTTTAATTGGATACGCTGCTGGGCCGGTCCATCGTCCGTCTTATGACGTCACTGGGAGTCACAGCGGTGCGCCTGCTGGCGTGCGTGCCGTGGATGCACTCTGTTGCAGTTATATGAGCTTTAAGCACGTTTAAGACATAACAGGGACCTTAAAGGGAAATAATGACCTTTTGATTTTGCTAGCAACAATTTCTTAGGCTACCGCTATGGTTCTAAAATTATTTTATTTAAATTTAAGAATTAAATAAAATTATTCCCAAATTCGAAGTTGTAAGTTTGGGAAAAATACAAAACAAGTACCTTGTGTACTTCATGAAGGTCATTGACAAATTCGCCCTTCCCTACCATTGTTTACATCGATTGCGGCATTTTTGGAGGCTCTGTGACATTTCCGATCAAACTGAGCGCTGCTCGGACACACGCTAGCAGCGCTTTCGTTCTCCATGGCAGCCAGGCGTCAGCCAATCAAAAGCCAGAAAGGGAATACGTTCTGGCTTTTCATTGGCTCACGCCTGGTTGCCATGGAGAACGAAAGCGCTACTAGCAACAACTCGCCACAATGGTTAAGTGCGCCGAGAAGCATGACAATGCTTTGTAAACAAATCGCCGACGCTAAATAGGTCGCCGTCGATGTGCATCGATGAGCTTCCGATTTAATTGCCAGTTTTGTGTTATTGTTTGTTAGTTTTTGGGGGAAAAATTATTATTTTTCATGATAATATAAAGCATAGTGTTATATACAGCCACAGACAAATTATACAATACTCCTAATGTTGAAAACAAATGAATTTATTTTCAAAAATTGAGGGTCGCAACCACTAACTATGCCGCCGTTGATGTGCATCGATGAGCTTCCGATTTTATTGCCACTTTTTCCAATCGCTGTTAGTTTTAGAAGATCGCCGGGCATATAATCACAACAAGCAGAACTCACAATATATTTTCCACTCCATTGCGTAAAAAAACAATACGGGAAAAGCCCGCAGTTTGATGAGGACCAAAAGTACTTGCAAGTACCGGTGGTTAAAGTGTGGAACGCTTATCAACTTTAACTTGAAATATCTTTCGGTAGGAAAGTTTTCATGCAAAATGTGATGAATTTACAATATATTTTGGTCTCGTCTGGCGATTTCAAGTGCTAACTCCATTTTTGTGGAAAAAGGTCATTATTTCCCTTTAATGCTCATTTACTCCATTATTTCAGCAATTATCAGCGTTAAAACTTTGGCGTTTTTCGAGACTTGTATCAGATGAGTACTTGATCGGCATTACTGTCCACCACTTGTATTATTTTCATCAATTGTATAGTTGAATTATCTACAAGTCCTACAATGAATCACAAAATGATTATGCAATGCAAAACTTACGGGACTCTTATTACTACACACTGTTCGTTCAGGTTTTGTGGTTGTCTTATCTCTGGCCTGTAGTGTTGAGAATTTGGTGGTGGCGTATTAATTTTTTGGCATGCAAAATTCATGAAAATATCGAATTGTATGGGAAAAACTAGGTAACTGCTGCTGGCGTTGGAACAAAACAAGTTTATTTGGTCAAATATTGCTTATTTTACCGAAAATATGCCATAAGTGAGGTGTTTTTATTAGCATAAAAGAGATGGCTGGCTCTGCCTCAGCCGGTCCTGCAGAAAGTACGCGGTGGCATCACCGCTCACTTTGAAATATCCTTACGTGCGGAAGAAGTCATTTCCAGAAAGTCATTTCCAGAATACCGTGCGACTTCTACCACCATTATAAGTACGTTTTACTATCTAACTCAATTATTCTGGGGAAAACGTGTAATCCCTTTAAGGACAGGAGCGAGCTGAATATGCAACTACTGTTGTCTGGCACCTAGCCGTGCATAGACGAAACGTAGTTAATGCGAAGTACTGGGACGGACAAACCGTTGCAAAACTGGCGGTTCGTAAAACAGGGGCAGAGACGGCGGAGCATTCTCGGGAGGTCAAGCGAGACCCCGAAGCTTAAGCTGTGCGTTGTCAAATGGGTTTTCTTGGCTCGCTGAAATATGTGGACGGCTACCTTCTGGGTGCGACCTGATGAATGAAGCTGGTATAATTAACGAGCGGCGCCGCCATTTGGCGCCGCCCACCACACTGCAGCGCGCTATTCATTTTCCCGCGGGCGCTGACTGGAGGTGTTCGGGATTTTTATGATGTTGCTCATTTGGACCACGAGCCAGGACCGGCTTTAAACGGAACCTGACGCCGATATTCACGGCGAATGGTATAGCTGTCGACGTCGAAACTGTTTATTGGTTATTCTAGTTTATAGTTGACGGTGGCCGTCAATCAGATAAATGTTGAGCGTGAAGTTTTGAGGTGATTCTGCAGAAATAACACGACCCTGACTGGATGACGGACGTCTGATTTCGAAGATGGATGCCGATTGGTCATCGACGCATGATTTCATTCGTGCGATGAAGTCATGTCGTGGATGTCCGTGTTTTGTACTTCGCGGATGTGGTATGCTGCAAGAAAGCTGGCGTGATTCACTGAGCTGGCGTCATTGTATGTCTGCCGAGAACGCCGGTGCGTCGTCCGCTGTTGGCGGTGCCGAGAACGCCGGTGCGTCGTCCGCCGTTGGCGGTACTCGGGTTTTCACGCTGCGGTCGGCATATTCTCGGTGCGGTCGGCATGTTCTCGCTGCGGTCGGCATATTCTCGGCGCGGTCGGCATGTTCTCGGTGCGGTCGGCATGACCGCTTGACTGACCCGGTTGGAACGGCAGTGTCGAGTGTTGAGTGGCCCGGCCGTGGCATTTGTGGCAGGGATGTTCTTTGCCCTCAACCCGTTCCGAACCTGGTCTCTTTGAAGAAGCCGGTGTTCCCTGGACGTATCCCGCCAGCGATGCCGCCGTGTCGCTGTACTGTGGTGCTGTGCTGTGATGTGGTGCAGGGCCCTGGGGACCGCTGTGATGTGGATCAGGGCCCTGGGGACTGCTGTGCTGTGGAGCGGGGCCCTGATGACCGCTGTGCTGTGGAGCTGGGGACCGCTGTGATGCGGATCAGGGCCCTGGGGACTGTTGTGCTGTGGAGCGGGGCCCTGGGGACTGCTGTGATGTGGAGCGGGGCCCTGGGGACTGTTGTGATCTGGAGCGGGGGACTGCTGTGCTGTGGAGCGGGGCCCTGGAGACTGTTGTGATCTGGAGCGGGGCCCTGGGGACTGTTGTGCTGTGGAGCGGGGGACTGCTGTGATGTGGAGCGGGGCCCTAGGGACTGCTGTGCTGTGGAGCGGGGGACTGTTGTGATGTGGAGCGGGGCCCTGGGGACTGCTGTGCTGTGGAGCGGGGCCCTGGGGACTGTTGTGATCTGGAGCGGGGCCCTGGGGACTGCTGTGATCTGGAGCGGGATCCTGGGGACTGTCGAGGATCAGGGGACGACCGGCTGATCAGGGTCCTCAGACCCGCCGTGACATAAGCCGATTTCAGGCCACGCCATCGAGATCGGTCGATTCGCTCCGGTTCCGCCTGTGTGCGGGGGCGGCGGCGGCGGCGGCGGCGGTTTGTCAGTGCGCGTCTGACAGACTCGCAGTGACTCACCCCCTGTCGATCGCCGCCAGCCAGCCCGCTCATCACCCGGCGAGCTGTTACGCCGGAGGCGCCGAGGTGACTCGATTGTTGACCCTGTCCCCTCCCCCCCCCCCTCCACCTCCACCTCCTCCCCTCCTCCCCGCCTCCCGGCTCGCTTCAACATCCGGGAGGCGGTGCATTTTCGCTGCGCTGGCCGGCGCTGCTTGGCTTGGCTGCCGACGCGGCTGGCTGGAGCTGGGCGGGTCGCCAGGTGCGACGGCACCCTGCTGCAGCAGCTGGATCGCACGCGCGCCCGGCGGGTGTCGGCGCCGCGACAGCGCCCGTCAGCCAACCGTCGGCGCCGGGGGGGGGGGGGGGGGGGGGGCGCTGATAGAGGTGTGATGATCAGGAGATGAGCAGAGGCAGGACATGGCATATAAAGCAAAATCATCGGGGATTGGATTTGGGCTATTTGCGTACTGTACTAGCTATCGTTTGTTCTATGTTGATGCTCTGTGCATTTGCTTAGCTGTCATCAATGAAATTTCGTTTTGATAATGGGTTGGTAAGATTTCAATGAATCTTGGGTGACTTTTTCATGTAATGAATTGAATCGGAAAGTCCATGCTCCGCGCTTCGTCAGTAAACCTTGCTCGGAGAACTGGCACGGGCGGGTCATCTACCACTGACACCGATATGCATCAGACATTCAGCTGATGTCTTGGAATACTGCTGACGTCCGAACCAGCTGACGCGTCTTGCACTTTTTCTCAGGAGTCAGGCGAGGACTTCTTTGTTACCCACTCTAGTTCTGTATCGCTCAATGTGTGTCGCGCGTCGGCTGTTGGTAGTCATTCGTTAGTCGGATTTCCGCCATCCCGGGTTGCTGTATGTGTGCTATATATAATAGTCTGCCTTCCCGTCGTGACCTTACGCCTCCGCTTCGCACGCGGCTGGTATACGTTTAACGGCGATTCCGTTCTTTATAGTATCGATTGGTGGCAATCTCACCGGCGATATCGGTGTCTGTACCTCGTGCTGTCGTTCCCTGTGCCACCACCGGCGATATCGGTGTCTGTACCTCGTGCTGTCGTTACCTGTGTCACCACCGGCGATATCGGTATCTTTACCTCGTGCTGTCGTTTCCTGTGCCACCACCGGCGATATCGGTATCTTTACCTCGTGCTGTCGTTACCTGTGTCACCACCGGCGATATCGGTGTCTGTACCTCGTGCTGTCGTTCCCTGTGCCACCACCGGCGATATCGGTGTCTGTACCTCGTGCTGTCGTTACCTGTGTCACCACCGGCGATATCGGTATCTTTACCTCGTGCTGTCGTTTCCTGTGCCACCACCGGCGATATCGGTATATTTACCTCGTGCTGTCGTTACCTGTGTCACCACCGGCGATATCGGTGTCTGTACCTCGTGCTGTCGTTCCCTGTGCCACCACCGGCGATATCGGTGTCTGTACCTCGTGCTGTCGTTACCTGTGTCACCACCGGCGATATCGGTATCTTTACCTCGTGCTGTCGTTCCCTGTGTCACCACCGGCGATATCGGTATCTTTACCTCGTGCTGTCGTTACCTGTGCCACCACCGGCGATATCGGTATCTTTACCTCGTGCTGTCGTTTCCTGTGTCACCACCGGCGATATCGGTATCTTTACCTCGTGCTGTCGTTACCTGTGTCACCACCGGCGATATCGGTGTCTGTACCTCGTGCTGTCGTTCCCACTGTCCTCAGACCTCAACGGACCACCTATTTCCACCTGCCTGGCGTTGCATATACCTCCTGTTCATATCTGCGGTGCAGCTGCGGACCACCTATTTCCACCTGCCTGGCGTTGCATATACCTCCTGTTCATATCTGCGGTGCAGCTGCGGACCACCTATTTCCACCTGCCTGGCGTTGCATATACCTCCTGTTCATATCTGCGACTCTATACTCCTACCTGTTACCGCATCAACAGCGCAGACCCTGTTCCCCAGCATACACTCCTACCTGTTACCGCATCAACAGCGCAGACCCTGTTCCCCAGCACTTCTGAACAAAAAGTTATGTTTCCTCGACGTTGCTATAGCGTGCCTTTTTCAGGGACGAATGCAAAATGTGTTCTGGCTGACCCTCCCAATTTTGTCATACACACACTCGATTGCACGTCATGTCTGAGCAGGGTGCTGAGCGTTCACCTTCGATCCTGACGGCACCTTGGCAGTCATACTAACCCCTCCCTCTCCCCACAGGAGACCGGCATGATGACGACTTTGTGTTTGACGACATCTTTGAGATGATCGACGCGGATCTGCAGCCGGTGAAGCCGGACGCCAACTGTCCAGACTCGCGCAGAGTGTTCGAGAACCACAAGAAGGTGAGCCGGTCAACGCGCGCGACCTACAAACACTACCTTCATCGCAACGTTGTATTTCTGCAGGATTAGTCATTCAAATATGTGCGCAGCCATTGATTTCCGAAAACGATCATCACAAAGCATGTGTCGCAATTCCAGACATGTTTAAGTTCAGTAGAAAGGCTAAAGATAAAAGTCGTAAACGGTTCAGCGCCAATGGCAGATCAATGGTAGATAGGAGATCTAAAGGAGGGGGTGACAAGTAAGAAGACGAACGTGAGTACAGCGTGCTCAGTGTTGGCGCTCGTAGCCAGTGATGCACCCTGCCGAGTGATTACAGAGTGAGGCATACGGGTGAATCACTGCTCTCTGGCTGCTGTCAGTCAATCTATGCCCAGCGTGTTTTGGCACAAACAGAGAGGCGGCAATGAACTTGCTCAGTAGCAGATGACGTCGTAAAGCCGGTGCAGCCCTGTGAGTCAGTGTTGTTGGATTGGGGGCGTCTCTCGTACGGGTGCTTTTATGGGGAATGACAACGTTAATTATCTAAAGTTAATTGTCAACTCTTGATGTGCCCATCCTTCAGAGGGGTTTTGAATTGTTGTCTTATCACGAGGCTTTTTAAATGTGCCGTCGCGTATTGTTCGCAATAGCTCATGCGTTCCACTGTTCATTGTCGTGAAACGGCAGAGCATCCTCCCTTTGTTTAGTCTCCCTCTTCGAAGTAAAACTCTGAGTTAATCTTAGATAGCCAGCAATGAAGTAAGCCTCATGTCATCACGTAACGTCAAAATGATCTCATATGCGGATGAATTGCGCGATAAATTGCAGAAATGTGATCACTGGCGGATCCAGGGGGGGGGGGGGCACCGAGGCCATGGCTTCCCCAAAACGCTCAAGTCGCAAGGCCAAACTATGTTCTGGCCTTCCCCAAACCGGCCAGCACAAGTACCAATCTAGGAGGGAGAGAAAACAATTATTTCGCGCTGAGCAGGGGGTGTCATCCCTATAGTGGGCCCTAGGTAAAGAAATTGCTACCAAATGCTGCCAATGAGACGTCATTGGCATGGTAAAATATGATTAGTTATGAAACTCCCCTTCTAACTCGGCTCCTACGGAGAGTAGACGGAATAAACAAAACACTGTTCAATGGCTCGTCAAAAATAATTTCGAAACTATTTGGTCATGGCAGGGTATTATTCCATCACCTAAAATGACTTAAAATCACCGAATTTTTTATCCATCACTGTTTTGACCAATTCATCACCGAAATGACTTAAACGTCACCTTTTTGCTGATATCACCGAAATTACTGATGTCACCGCAATGGCTGATATGACACCGAAATGACTTAAAGGGACTGTCCCACCTTTGTGAAAGTTGTCGAATCACACTTAATTGTATGTCTACATGTCAGGCGAGGTCAGCTGAACATGTTCGGGAACTTTTTTTCTCCAAACAAAATGTTTATCTTGGAAGATATTCAACTTTTAAGTTTTAAGCGAAAAGGTGGGTTGGTGACGTCATATGATTTGTTTTTAGTAACAGGGAAATCCTTTGTGCTGCCAACTGTATGGCACAATTTTTTGTCGACATCTATTGCGGAGAAGAAGCGAACCACCCGGTGTCTAGATTGGCTTAGATTGCGAACCACCCGGGGATCGAGAAATGAAAGACGAAAATATTCCAAGGCTGACCTTAAAACAAGTCGACTATCATTACCAGTTGGGTAAAGAGACGACGCTGTCGGTTTAGAGGCCCTATTCAAATACACATGGGCCTTATTTTTTACAGATGTCAAAATCAAACTCGAATATCTTTTTTATTAGATCATTGTGGTTGTTTGCTACCATACTTAATTGCAATGCCTAGCCATAAAAAATGGCTATCTCAACTCAAACATAATGTTAAGGTGGGATAGTTCCTTTAAGACATCACCGGATTGACTTGAACCATTACCGAAATTACTTGCAGCACCATTATTATAATATTGACTACGCTGGGGCCGCAACGGACAGTGGATATGTTGGCCGTGGCAGAGTCTAGCGGGCGGCCTGGTGTGGCAATACAATTTATAATAACATAATCGAACCTGACCTAACTTTTACAGCAATCACGGTCGCAGGGACCCACGTTTAGAACGCCTCTGCTCGCGTTCGCTCGCTGCGCTGCGACTACCGGGAGGGGGGAAGAGTTTCGCCCCCCCCCCCCCAGATCATCTTGTAGACAACTAGTTATCATATTTACTAAGCTGGGGTCTCAACGCACACTGGCCGTGGCAGAGTCTGGCGGGCGGCCTGGTGTGACAGGATACATATTGTAATACCATATTATCGAATTGGTTGCGCAAATAACGGTTACGGTATAATGAATCGGTTATGTAAATAATGTATTCCCAATGGCATCTGGTAGTTGTTACACCATATTACTGAATACATTGATTGGGTAGCATCGGTGATGAAACCATCTGTTTCGGTGATGAAAGCAGCGTTTCGGTGTAGATTTAGTTATTTTGGTTGCATTTATTTTCGGAGATATGTTCAGTTATTTCGGTGATCAGATCAGTCATTTCGGTGACGGGATTAATTTATTCCCTTGGTCATTGTTTGGCTCAGGTTAATATTGAGGTCATCAAATGTTAGATTTTCCAGTTAGAACTTCGCTCCAGAAACCCCCAAATATCTCGGGAACTGTGATAGTTAGGAGCAAACAAATAAAAATCAATCAAAATATATTAAAAAATGCAATCGCCATTGGTGTCCTCAAATTTTAGCTCAGGTCAATAGTTCAGGATCCAGAAGTCAACAAAGGTCAAAAGGCTATTTTTTGGTGAAACTGTTTTTGGCAAATAACTTTTTGCCTAATAAAGATAAGGTAATACTTTTGACCCCATCATGTTTGTCTCGTCAAGGCGCTTCGAGCCTTTTCATGTTGACCAGGTTAGCTCAACTTATAAATTTGAACTCAGGTCAAGGTCAAGTGGTGACTCAAGTAGGTCATGTTGCCTATTGAAAGACGTGTCTCGATGAGACGAACATATTGGTGTCAGTTTCACTTATCTATCTTCATGCTGTTGACAGTTATTGATAAACAAGTGTTGGTGACCTCATATGACCTCTGCCGACCCTGTAGGGGTCACTGAACAAAAATTGTACTTGGTTTATCAAGAATGACCCATGATAACATTATTCAGGAGGAATTGGACTGATACCATGCGTATCATCGGAAAAGGAAGCATTTTAATATTTCCATATTGACTTATAATGGGGAGGTCACGAAATTGACCCGTCCTTTGGTCACAGATATGAAGAAGAAAAAATCCAAGAAAAACGAATTGTAGGTACTTATGACCTTATGAAATCCTGTAAGGTTGAAACCGATCGGCCCAAAACTGTGGCTGTGGTACGACCACAAACGTCTTTGGAGGTGGGGTCACTTGACCTGGCCTGGTGCCCTGACGTGATTGACCCGAGGTTCAAAATTTCACACAATGTGGGTAATTGATGCCCAAACACCTGTGCCGAAAAAGGTGGTGCTGCGCGCCGATGTTTTCCGCTATCCTCGAAAAAACCTTAGGAAGACGTCTACCTCCACCCCACCACCACCACCACCACGCACACCGGCACCACCACCACCCACACCGGCACCACCACCACCACCCACACCGGCACCAACTTCACCACCCACACCGGAACCAACACCACCACCCACACCGGCACCAACACCACCACCCACACCGGAACCAACACCACCACCCACACCGGCACCACCACCACCCACACCGGCAACCACCACCACCCACACCGGCACCAACACCACCCACACCGGCACCACCATCACCCACACCCGCACCACCACCACCCACACCCGCACCACCACCACCGGCACCACCACCACCCGCACCACCACCACCCACACCGGTACCACCACCACCACCCACACCGGCACCACCACCACCACCCACACCGGCACCAACACCACCACCACCACCACCACCACCACCACCACCACCACCACCACCACCACCACCACCACCACCACCACCACCACCACCACCGGAACCAACACCACCACCCACACCGGCACCACCACCACCCACACCGGCACCAACACCACCCACACCGGCACCACCACCACCACCCACACCGGCACCACCACCACCACCCACACCGGCACCACCACCACCACCCACACCGGCACCACCACCACCCACACAGGCACCAACACCACCACCACCGGCACCACCACCACCGGCACCACCACCACCACCACCACCACCACCACCACCACCACCACCACCACCACCACCACCACCACCACCACCACCACCACCACCACCACCACCACCACCACCACCACCACCACCACCACCACCACCACCACCACCACCACCCACACCGGCACCACCACCACCCACACCGGCACCAACACCACCACCACCACCGGCACCCACACCGGCACCACCACCACCCACACCGGCACCAACACCACCACCACCACCGGCACCACCACCACCACCCACACCGGAACCAACACCACCACCCACACCGGCACCACCACCACCCACACCGGAACCAACACCACCACCTACACCGGCACCACTACCACCCACACCGGCACCAACACCCACCACCGGCACCACCAACACCCACACCGTCACCACCACCACTCACACCGGCACCACCACCACCACCACCACCACCACCACCACCCACACCGGCACCACCCACACCGGCACCACCACCACCCACACCAGCACCAACACCGGCACCAACACCACCACCCACACCGGGACCACCACCACCCACACCGGCACCACCACCACCACCCACACCAGAACCAACACCACCACCCACACCGGCACCACCACCACCCACACCGGTACCACCACCACCCACACCAGCACCACCACCACCCACACCGGCACCACCACCACCCACACCGGCACCACCACCACCCACACCGGCACCACCACCACCACCCACACCGGCACCACCACCACCACCCACACCGGCACCACCACCACACACACCGGCATCACCACCACCCACACCGGTACCAACACCACCCACACCGGCACCACCACCACCACCCACACCGGAACCAACACCACCACCCACACCAGCACCACCACCACCCACACCGGCACCACCACCACCCACACCAGCACCACCACCACCCACACCGGCACCACCACCACCCACACCGGCACCACCACCACCCACACCGGCACCACCACCACCACCCACACCGGCACCACCACCACCACCCACACCGGCACCACCACCACACACACCGGCATCACCACCACCCACACCGGTACCAACACCACCCACACCGGCACCACCACCACCACCCACACCGGAACCAACACCACCACCCACACCGGCACCACCACCACCCACACCGGCACCACCACCACCCACACCGGCACCACCACCACCACCCACACCGGCACCACCACCACCACCCACACCGGCACCACCACCACACACACCGGCATCACCACCACCCACACCGGTACCAACACCACCCACACCGGCACCACCACCACCACCCACACCGGAACCAACACCACCACCCACACCGGTACCAACACCACCCACACCGGCACCACCACCACCACCCACACCGGAACCAACACCACCACCCACACCGGTACCAACACCACCCACACCGGCACCACCACCACCACCCACACCGGAACCAACACCACCACCCACACCGGTACCAACACCACCACCCACACCGGCACCACCACCACCCACACCGGAACCAACACCACCACCCACACCGGCACCAACACCACACACACCGGCACCACCACCACCACCCACACCGGAACCAACACCACCACCCACACCGGCACCAACACCACCACCCACACCGGCACCAACACCACCACCCACACCGGCACCAACACCACACACACCGGCATCACCACCACCCACACCAGTACCAACACCACCCACACCGGCACCACCACCACCACCCACACCGGAACCAACACCACCACCCACACCGGCACCACCACCACCCACACCGGCACCACCACCACCCACACCGGCACCACCACCACCACCCACACCGGCACCACCACCACCACCCACACCGGCACCACCACCACCACCCACACCGGCACCACCACCACCCACACCGGCACCACCACCACCACCCACACCGGCACCACCACCACCACCCACACCGGCACCACCACCACACACACCGGCATCACCACCACCCACACCGGTACCAACACCACCCCACACCGGCACCACCACCACCACCCACACCGGAACCAACACCACCACCCACACCAGCACCACCACCACCCACACCGGCACCACCACCACCCACACCAGCACCACCACCACCCACACCGGCACCACCACCACCCACACCGGCACCACCACCACCCACACCGGCACCACCACCACCACCCACACCGGCACCACCACCACCACCCACACCGGCACCACCACCACACACACCGGCATCACCACCACCCACACCGGTACCAACACCACCCACACCGGCACCACCACCACCACCCACACCGGAACCAACACCACCACCCACACCGGCACCACCACCACCCACACCGGCACCACCACCACCCACACCGGCACCACCACCACCACCCACACCGGCACCACCACCACCACCCACACCGGCACCACCACCACACACACCGGCATCACCACCACCCACACCGGTACCAACACCACCCACACCGGCACCACCACCACCACCCACACCACCCACACCGGAACCAACACCACCACCCACACCGGTACCAACACCACCCACACCGGCACCACCACCACCACCCACACCGGAACCAACACCACCACCCACACCGGTACCAACACCACCCACACCGGCACCACCACCACCACCCACACCGGAACCAACACCACCACCCACACCGGTACCAACACCACCACCCACACCGGCACCACCACCACCCACACCGGAACCAACACCACCACCCACACCGGCACCAACACCACACACACCGGCACCACCACCACCACCCACACCGGAACCAACACCACCACCCACACCGGCACCAACACCACCACCCACACCGGCACCAACACCACCACCCACACCGGCACCAACACCACACACCACCGGCATCACCACCACCCACACCGGTACCAACACCACCCACACCGGCACCACCACCACCACCCACACCGGAACCAACACCACCACCCACACCGGCACCACCACCACCCACACCGGCACCACCACCACCCACACCGGCACCACCACCACCACCCACACCGGCACCACCACCACCACCCACACCGGCACCACCACCACCACCCACACCGGCACCACCACCACCCACACCGGCACCACCACCACCACCCACACCGGAACCAACACCACCACCCACACCGGCACCACCACCACCCACACCGGCACCACCACCACCCACACCGGCACCACCACCACCACCCACACCGGCACCACCACCACCACCCACACCGGCACCACCACCACCACCCACACCGGCACCACCACCACCCACACCGGCACCACCACCACCACCCACACCGGCACCACCACCACCACCCACACCGGCACCACCACCACCACACACACCGGAACCACCACCACCCACACCGGCATCACCACCACCACCCACACCGGCACCACCACCACCACCCACACCGGCACCACCACCACCACCCACACCGGAACCACCACCACCCACACCGGCACCACCACCACCACCCACACCGGCACCACCACCACCACCCACACCGGCACCACCACCACCACCCACACCGGCACCACCACCACCACCCACACCGGCACCACCACCACCACCCACACCGGCACCACCACCACCCACACCGGCACCACCACCACCACCCACACCGGCACCACCACCACCACACACACCGGAACCACCACCACCCACACCGGCATCACCACCACCACCCACACCGGCACCACCACCACCACCCACACCGGCACCACCACCACCACCCACACCGGAACCACCACCACCCACACCGGCACCACCACCACCACCCACACCGGCACCACCACCACCACCCACACCGGCACCACCACCACCACCCACACCGGCACCACCACCACCCACACCGGCACCACCACCACCACCCACACCGGCACCACCACCACCACCCACACCGGCACCACCACCACCACCCACACCGGAACCACCACCACCCACACCGGCACCACCACCACCACCCACACCGGCACCACCACCACCACCCACACCGGTACCAACACCACCACCCACACCGGCACCACCACCACCCACACCGGAACCAACACCACCACCCACACCGGCACCACCACCACCACCCACACCGGCACCACCACCACACACACCGGCACCAACACCACCACCCACACCGGCACCACCACCACCCACACCGGCACCACCACCACCACCCACACCGGCACCACCACCACCACCCACACCGGTACCACCACCACCCACACCGGCACCACCACCACCCACACCGGCACCACCACCACCACCCACACCGGCACCACCACCACCACCCACACCGGTACCACCACCACCCACACCGGCACCACCACCACCACCCACACCGGCACCACCACCACCACCCACACCGGTACCACCACCACCCACACCGGCACCACCACCACCCACACCGGCACCACCACCACCACCCACACCGGCACCACCACCACCACCCACACCGGTACCACCACCACCCACACCGGCACCAACACCACCACCCACACCGGCACCACCACCACCACCCACACCGGCACCACCACCACCACCCACACCGGCACCACCACCACCACCCACACCGGTAACACCACCACCCACACCGGAACCAACACCACCACCCACACCGGCACCACCACCACCCACACCGGCACCACCACCACCACACACACCGGCACCACCACCCACACCGGTAACACCACCACCCACACCGGAACCAACACCACCACCCACACCGGCACCACCACCACCACCCACACCGGCACCACCACCACCACCCACACCCACGCACCACCACCACCACCCACACCGGCACCACCACCACCACCCCACACCGGCACCAACACCACCACCCACACCGGCACCACCACCACCACCCACACCGGCACCAACACCACCCACACCGGTACCAACACCACCACCCACACCGGAACCAACACCACCACCCACACCGGCACCAACACCACCCACACCGGAACCAACACCACCACCCACACCGGCACCACCACCACCCACACCGGAACCAACACCACCACCCACACCGGCACCACCACCACCACCCACACCGGAACCAACACCACCACCCACACCGGCACCACCACCACCACCCACACCGGAACCAACACCACCACCCACACCGGCACCACCACCACCACCCACACCGGAACCAACACCACCACCCACACCGGCACCACCACCACCCACACCGGTACCAACACCACCACCCACACCGGTACCACCACCACCACCCACACCGGCACCACCACCACCACCCACACCGGCACCAACACCACCACCCACACCGGAACCAACACCACCACCCACACCGGCACCACCACCACCACCCACACCGGCACCACCACCACCACCACCGGCACTCGTACGCTCGTACGTACGCTCGGTCAGACCCGAGGGATTCCGGCCAGGTTGTGCAGTAAGAGTGACAGACGGCCTATATTTGCCATTGCCAGACCACATCGCACCTTTCTGCATAATATCCAACATAAAAGCACGGTTAGAATCCGCCGAAAACGATTCCAGACTGTCGTCCATTATATAGAGCGTGGACGGCGACGACTGAGTTACCATTCCAATGACGTCATCCACTGGCCGCGGGGGACGGTACAAACAAACGCTGATGGGTTGTACCTGGTTATAGGGTCTTGGCGCTGAGGACCCCACCCCCACTCACCCCCCAGTCAACGACTTTTCGCCGTTGACGATCCGACGCCACCCCCCCCCCCCCCCCCGGTCAACGACTCTTCGAGATAACGACTCGACGCCACCCCCTCCCCCCGTTAACAACTCTGAAACACAAATGTTGGCCTCCCCAAACTCAAACCCTAGCTCTTCTATCCCACAGGAACGTGGGGGGACATTCAATACAAATACAAGTATGCCCCCACCCCTGCGTAACGACTCTTTCGTTCGCGCTGAGGACCTCCCCCCCCCCTGTCAACGATTTTTCGCGTTGACAACCCGACCCCCCCCCCCCCCCCCCAGGTCAACAACATTTGGCTGATGAAACGGAGCGAAATGTGAAAATTGTAGCCCTCCAAACTCGAACCCTAGATCCGCCAGTGCCTGAGTCTTTGGCCTCCCCCAAACGGAGTGGCTGGATCCGCCAGTGAATGTGATTATCATGTGATACAAGCTTTAAAGAAACAAGTGTATTACCCTCCACAACTCAAACTACAATGTATGCATTCTTACGAGCCGCTACTTCCAATTGCTCGCGCGCGTAGCCGGCTCATATTTTTGCACGTAGTGCATTATCATTCAACCAATCCGGTTCCGGCATTCTGTGCAAAAGCAAACGTCTGGAAATTCGTCTTTAACATCTTAGACGTCTGTGACTTTATCAGTGACCTCGAGTGTTATGCAATTTCGACCAAATCGATAAATGTTCTGGGCTAGCCACCGAGTAGTGGATGAGATCAAGTAAATGGATATGCCAGCCAGGGGCGTAGGCAGGATTTCGCCCAGGGGGGGGGGGGGCAAATGGGATCAGAGCGGCCCTCGTAGCCAAGGGGGCCCACATAATTAAAACAGTACAGTATGTTGTATATTGTAAAACAACGACAAATAAGTTTTCGACAATGAAACAAGATGTTTTTTATTTTTTGGAGGCAAAAACTCGAAATTTCGAAAATCCGAGATAGACATTTTTATTATAATGGCATTTCCTTTCTTTCACGTTTTGTATCTGCAATTTTCTTCAAAACTCGATTTTCTACGATTTTGCAAACATTCATTGTTTTTCAACCAAAAATGGCATGACATGACGTGATTAAAACGTCATTATCTCCCAAAGTGCTCTACCATTTGCATTGAAATGTTGTGATAAGACGTATAATTGATGCAGCATAAGGTACTGGAAGATTGACGTCGATATCTATCATTGTTTTCAAGTTATTGAGGAAATCCGGGAGGGGTGCAGATTCTGCCACCTCCAGCGGGGCGCGGGTTAATGAAAATATTATCCTGAATCTTCTTCAATTCGGATTCAGGAAACAACACAGTACGTGAATGCCGATTGTGCACATGTACGATGAAGTTACACAATCTCTTAAAAAAACAAAACGAAATAACATGCTCCTTATTTATACCTTGATTTACAGAAAGCTTTGGATACAGTTTGCTTAGAAATTCTCTTGAAAAAAATACAAGGCATTGTGATGCAAGGGGTTTCTACAACACGATAGTCATATCTTAGTAAGAGGCATCAGATGACAATAATAGATGAGGTTGCATCTAAGAAACAAATGATTAAAATTGGTGTACCACAGGGTTAAATTTTAGGTCCTCGTTTACTAATGACATCAGCAATACAACAGTCATAGATACCTTTTACTTATTTGCTGATGATATACGGCAATTTGTATTCAAGCTAGAAATGTTGAAGAGCTCCAAATAAAGATCAATGAATTAATGCCCCCCAAAAAATAACGAGTGGTTCCATGTAAATTATTATCACTAAATGCATCGAAGACAAATTACCAAATCGATTCAAGATCAGTGGCGTGACAAGATCTTGACATATAGTATTAAATGATACACCAATCACGAGAAGAAAAAAAAACATGCATTAAATACTTAGGAGTTCTTGTAGATGCAAATCGTAAATTGAATAGTCATATATATAGTGCAATATGTGTGATAAGCCGTAATATAGGAGTTATCAGAATATCCAATCTTTATTTATCCTCACAGCAACTTCTATTGCAAGCCCGAGTTCGAGTCGCTTCGACGCTCGCTATTTGCTCCTGACTGGGATGGCCTGAGGCCGGTGGCAGCGGTCGCACTCAAGGTCAGGTGACGTCAGTGACCCGGGTAGACCGTGTCCAGGTATGTCAGGGACGTAAAGCTTTCGCTTCTAAATTCTGCCGGCTACGAGGAAATGCGCGATCGGATGGTAGGGGTCAGGGCCGCTATGCTTAGCGCGGGTCCTGACCTCGGAAACCCATCCATTGAAAAGGTTCGGACTAAATTGATCAATACAAATAAAATAATTGATAAATGAAAATAAAATAATTGAAGAAAAAATCATTATTGCACCCTTCAACACCAGTTTTGTTTTTCAAACAGGCTACTTAGGTTCCCAGAAATAGTAAAGGAACAGTGCATCGTGATTTTACTAGCACACATAAGAACTTACCTAATCCAATACCAAGTATGTTTAGATATTGTGGATCTTCAAACACAAGATAAACACAACATTTGTGGTTCCTTTTGCATCCACCAAGTATAGGTTATTTGCTTTATCTTGCAGTGCTCCAAAAATATGGAACACAATCATTTGTACATTGTTTAAGGGATTTGGATGAAGCTACAAAGAATAGGCAAACATTAAAGAATGTTATCAGAAGTTATTTCCTCAATGCCGATCGTGCCTCTGTTGCTTGAAGACATTGTCTTGGTAATTGTCATCCTGTCATTATCACAAGTTACTCGTGCTCAAGATTTGAGCTTGTCTTCGGTGCATCGGTCGATTGCTTTATGTAACGTCATTTTTTTGTATTTTTTCTCTTTTTTGCCTCATTGAATTGTATTATTATCACTTTTCGTCGTTTAGGTCAAAGAATGGTATGCATGTGTTAATCGGAAGAATGTATGTATGAATTATGGGTGTGCTTGGTTAAGTGCATGATGTATGTTTATCGTGTATGTGTGAACCGAATGAGTGCCCCTTAATACTCGTACATTGGCAGAGCCTTGTACTCCTCTCAGACGTTACTAGCATACACTGCAAAACAATGAGAACTTTGACTGGACTTCCACAGGACCCTCTTAAAGGCCAGCAGAGGCCCTCTACAAATCGACAGGGCCCTCTAAAGGCCGGTAGATGGCCATCTGCATATCGGCAGGGCCCTCTAAAGGCCGGCCCTCTACAGATCGGCAGGGCCCTCTTAAAGGCCAGCAGAGGCCCCACTACAGATTGGCTGAGACACTGCAGATCGACAGGGCCCCTAAAGACTGGAAGAGGGCCCTCTACAGGTCGCCAGGTCCCTCTAAATGCTGGCAGAGGCCCTCTGCAGATTGACAGGACGATCTACAGATCGGCAGGGCCCTCTGAAGGCCGGCAGGGCCCTCCAAAGGCCGGCAGGGGCCTCTAAAGGCCGGCAGGGCCCTCTAAAGGCCGGAAGGGCCCTCTAAAGGCCAGCAGGGCCATCTAAAGGCCGGCAGAGGGCCTTCTATGGATTAGCAGGGCGATCTATAGATCTGCAGGGCCCTCTGAAGGCCGGCAGGGCCCCCAAAGGCCGGCAGGGGCCTCTAAAGGCCGGCAGGGCCCTCTAAAGGCCGGAAGGGCCCTCTAAAGGCCAGCAGGGCCATCTAAAGGCCGGCAGAGGGCCTTCTATGGATTAGCAGGGCGATCTATAGATCGGTAGGGACCTCCAGATCGGCAGGGACCCTCTACAGATCGGCAGGGCTCTCTAACTGCCGGCAGAGGCCCTCTACAGATTATCAGGGCGATCTATAGATAGGAAGGGCCCTATAAAGGCCGGCAGAGGGCCCTCTACAACCGGCAGGGGCCCTCTAAATACCCGCAGGGACCCTCGGCAGATCGGCAGGGCTCTTTAAAGGTTGGTAATGGGCCCTATCCACACTGGCTGGGGCCCTTTTCTACGTATTTACATATGCATGCCTTTAACAAACAAGCAAGTGCTGTTATGTATTCGTGTTACGATCTGTTTTGGTTTGTGGGCGTTCTTTATGCGACGTAAGGCGTTTTGCGGGCGCCTGGCCATCCAAAAAATAGGGCCTTCGGCCCCAGGGGGCCATCGCTCGGTCGCCAGAAGAGCCTGTCTGGCCTCCAGGGGGGAGGGGGCATGGCCCCTTGCCCCCCCCCCTACCTACGCCCTTAATGCCAGCTAATTGTTACGACCGGCAAACTACTCGGTCCACTATTCCGGACGGGCCGGACGTTTTCTCACAATCAATTCAGTGTATTAAAAACCATCCACGTAGTGGCTATTACGGTCTTACGTCAATTACAAAAGCACATATAAGAGTTACACTTGGGTACATAAAACTATACACTGAACGGACAGAGCGATGATGGAAACACACTGCATAAAAGTATACACTAAAATAAAAGTGATCAAAACAGAACTCTCCATAAAAGTATACAAAGAAGTATAGGTACACTAAAAGACAAAGTGATAAAAAACACTATACGGGTTACACCAAAATGACGAGGATGAGGGATGAGAGTAAAAGAGAAAACACAATAAAAGAGTGCGATGAAGGAAATGGGTACTAGATAAAAACAAAAAGGGGAAAAATTACGATAAATGCTAAGCTATGCACTATATATACACTAAATACACTATGTATACACTAAACGCGGACAGCATGCGTCTGGTCCGATAGGTCACTGGTCATCGATCACAGTCGTATTGGTTAGCATGGTTCCTTGCTGTTATCGCTAGCTCACCGCGCATGTACCCGTCACCTGTGTTATGTGGTGGCGTTCGCTCGTGTCTCACCAGTCACCTGTGTTATGTGGTGGCGTTCGCTCGTGTCTCACCAGTCACCTGTGTTATGTGGTGGCGTTCGCTCGTGTCTCACCCGTCACCTGTGTTATGTGGTGGCGTTGGCTCGTGTCTGATCCCTCACCTGTGTTATGTGGTGGCGTTCGCTCGTGTCTCACCCGTCACCTGTGCTCTGTGGTGGCGTTCGCTCGTGTCTGATAGTTCGCCTTCTGCCGCAGCTGGCCAAGGACTACCTCAAGCTGCAGACGGAGGTGACGCTGTTGAACACGAGGAAGAAACAGCTGGAGGAGCGGCTGCACCGGACGGCGACCGAGCGACACAGTCGCGACACGCCCAAATACGTCTCCGACCTCGTCAAACTGCAGGACGAGAACGTGAGTGACGCCCCCGCGGCTCCCACGGGAGAGGGGAGGGGAGGTGCCTGCGACAGCACCGACGGGGCTAATAGCCATTAGCCACCCTGCCCCTTCCATTGTCTGTTGTTAATCATAGTCAGCCTTCCGAATGGATGGGCTTATCAGAAGGGGCCACGCGAGTCTGTTGCTAGTCACCTTTGTCCTGCCGTGTCCATTAGTAGATTGCCATGTTAGCATGCAGTTGGTTATGCAGACTTAGTAATGTGAAGCTTACTATTGATCCGGCTTGCAGTGTTATTGATCCAACATTGATCCGGCTTGCAGTGTTATTGATCCAACAATGATCCGGCTTGCAGTGGTATTGATCCAACATTGATCCGACTTGCAGTGGTATTGATCCAACAATGATCCGGCTTGCAGTGGTATTGATCCAACATTGATCCGGCTTGCAGTGTTATTGATCCAACATTGATCCGGCTTGCAGTGTTATTGATCCAACAATGATCCGGCTTGCAGTGGTATTGATCCAACATTGATCCGGCTTGCAGTGTTATTGATCCAACAATGATCCGGCTTGCAGTGGTATTGATCCAACATTGATCCGGCTTGCAGTGTTATTGATCCAACAATGATCCGGCTTGCAGTGTTATTGATCCAACAATGATCCGGCTTGCAGTGGTATTGATTCAACATTGATCCGGCTTGCAGTGTTATTGATCCAACAATTATCCGGCTTGCAGTGGTATTGATTCCAACATTGATCTGGCTTGCAGTGTTATTGATCCAACAATGATCCGGCTTGCAGTGTTATTGATCCAACAATGATCCGGCTTGCAGTGGTATTGATCCAACAATGATCCGGCTTCGTTGCTGTGGTAGTTGTTGATGCCTGCTGTCGAGAGCTAGTGTGTAGTCCGTGCTTGGGGCAGGAGGGTGGGTGAGTGTGTGAGTGGGCGGGCGTGAGTATTGATCCAACAATGATCGGCGTGCAGTGGTATTGATCCAACATTGATCCGGCTTGCAGTGGTATTGATCCAACATTGATCCGGCTTGCAGTGGTATTGATCCAACAATGATCCGGCTTGCAGTGTTATTGATCCAACAATGATCCAGCTTGCAGTGGTATTGATCCAACAATGATCCGGCTTGCAGTGTTATTGATCCAACAATGATCTGGCTTGCAGTGTTATTGATCCAACAGTGATCCGGCTTGCAGTGTTATTGATCCAATAATGATCCGGCTTGCAGTGTTATTGATCCAACAATGATCCATCTTGCAGTGTTATTGATCCAACATTGATCCGGCTTGCAGTGTTATTGATCCAACAATGATCCGGCTTGTAGTGGTATTGATCCAACAATGATCTGGCTTGCAGTGTTATTGATCCAACAATGATCCGGCCTGCAGTGGTATTGATCCAACATTGATCCGGCTTGCAGTGTTATTGATCCAACAATGATCCGGCTTGCAGTGGTATTGATTCAACAATGATCCAGCTTGCAGTGGTATTGATCCAACATTGATCCGGCTTGCAGTGTTATTGATCCAACAATGATCCGGCTTGTAGTGTTATTGATCCAACAATGATCCGGCTTGCAGTGTTATTGATCCAACAATGATCCAGCTTGCAGTGTTATTGATCCAACAATGATCCGGCTTGCAGTGTTATTGATCCAACAATGATCCGGCTTGCAGTGGTATTGATCCAACAATGATCCGGCTTGCAGTGGTATTGATCCAACAATGATCCGGCTTGCAGTGTTATTGATCCAACACTGATCTGGCTTGCAGTGGTATTGATCCAACATTGATCCAGCTTGCAGTGTTATTGATCCAACAATGATCCGCCTTGCAGTGGTATTGATCCAACATTGATCCGGCTTGCAGTGTTATTGATCCAACATTGATCCGGCTTGCAGTGGTATTGATCCAACATTGATCTGGCTTGCAGTGTTATTGATCCAACATTAATCCGGCTTGCAGTGTTATTGATCCAACATTGATCCGGCTTGCAGTGTTATTGATCCAACAATGATCCGGCTTGCTGTGGTATTGATCCAACAATGATCCGGCTTTCAGTGGTATTGATCCAACAATGATCCGGCTTGCAGTGGTATTGATCCAACATTGATCTGGCTTGCAGTGGTATTGATCCAACATATCACAACCCATGAGTAGTGTCCTAGCATTGGGAAACTTAGGTGGAAAATGACTCCCCATTGACACTATTTTCCCACTATTTTCCCACTCCTTATTGTTTAATGTATCAGATAATTGTAGCACTGATACTGATTTATGGATGTAATGATAGGGACAATTCGTGGGGGGAAAGATAGTTCATAATTGGAATAGGTATTAGCTCATTCTGGTGAACGGGTATTTGGGCATTGATAAAGCCGAGTACATAGGTTTTTTTTGTGTGTGTTGAATTTGCCATGCTCTATGATTATTTTTAGCCAGAATCTTCTACTCCGCACCCCAGCTCGAAAGCAATCCTAGGACCCTGCCCATAAGTCTTGGTTGTTTTACGGCATGCCAGAAGGAAATCACGAAGAGCTGTTTGTTCCATCACGCGTGAGGATGTACAATTACTCCTACATTTTACAACAACGCATTGGTACTTGATTGCATCGTGTTGTTATTTTCTTTCGGCATGAATTAGTGGAATGTTTGTCAACATTTACTGATCAACAATGCTCATCAGCACCTAAGGCGCACATGTGTGACGGCTTGTGACGGCGACATGTGACATGTGTGACGGCAAATTTTAAACAAATTCCATTGAACACCATTTAAATAGAACACTCCGTTGGCTAATTGGTTATGCTCCCCGCCTCCGCTATTTGCTAACCTGAACGCTTGAACCTTGTATCTACGGACTTGGTAGCAGAAGACAATCCTTGCTATCAACTTATCCATTATATCATAATCGAAAAAGCAGTCGCAGATGGAATCACAATGCACGTATACTTCTAAGATGGAATACTCCTAAAATGGAATACATCTAAGATAGAATCACATCTTGATGTATTGAAATACGCAAAATTCAAAACAGAACAATCTGTACGAGTAGTCTTTGAAATTTTGGAAGGGCACAAATTTTGAAGAAAAAAAACATGGGGGGGGGGGGGCTCAGCCCAGCATGGGGTGGGCCCTCCCACAGAGATATAAAGTTCCGCCCCTGCTGCCCGCCCACTGCCTCGGCGTGTGGGCTGACCATTGCCCGTCTGTCTGTGTCTGCAGGAGAGTCTCCGTAAGCTGCACCAGACGCTGATGACCGAGCGGGACCAGCTGACTCGGCCGCGGACTGACCAGATGACAGACGACTGGAGCGTCCTCTCCGGCTGACCACGGCTGCTGCTGCTGCTGCTGCTGCTGCCCCTGCTGGGACCGGCTGACCGTCTGCTGCTGCCCCCTGGTGGGACCGGCTGACCGCGGCTGACCGGCTGCTGCTGCCCCCTGGTGGGAGACCGGCTGACCGCGGCTGACCGGCTGCTGCTGCCCCCTGGTGGGAGACCGGCTGACCGCGGCTGACCGGCTGCTGCTGCCCCCTGGTGGGACCGGCTGACCGGCTGCTGCTGCCCCCTGGTGGGACCAGCTGATCGCGGCTGCTGCTGCCCCCTGGTGGGACCAGCTGACCCCTGCTGGACCGGCTGACCGGCTGCTGCTGCCCCCTGGTGGGACCAGCTGACCGCGGCTGCTGCTGCCCCCTGGTGGGACCAGCTGACCGCGGCTGCTGCTGCCCCTGCTGGGACCGGTTGACCGCGGCTGCTGCTGCCCCCTGGTGGGACCGCCTGACCGGCTGCTGCTGCCCCCTGGTGGGACCGGCTGACCGCGGCTGACCGGCTGCCCCCTGCTGGGACCGGCTGATCGCGGCTGACCGGCTGCCCCCTGCTGGGACCGGCTGACCGGCTGCTGCTGCCCCCTGGTGGGACCGGCTGACCGCGGCTGCTGCTGCTGCCACCTGCTGGGACCGGCTGATCGCGGCTGACCGGCTGCCCCCTGCTGGGACCGGCTGACCGGCTGCTGCTGCCCCCTGCTGGGACCGGCTGACCGCGGCTGACCGGCTGCCACCTGCTGGGACCGGCTGACCGCGGCTGCTGTAGCACCACACGTCACCTCACTGCAGCGAGACGGGCGGACAGGGTGTCCCGGGCGGACCCTCACATCACCTCGCTCTGTGGCTGTGGGTGGTGACGGGACGGGACACCACCTTACCACCGGGCGTGCCCGGCACCGGTTAGACCGTGCGGTACCCGCTATGCTGGGTGGCGAAGCAGCTGGGCGAGCTTCTCTGGCGCTCACAGAGTCCATTGCTGCGATCTGCCAGTGGGAGAGTGCGTCTGGGCGCCCATCGTTCGGCACGCGAGGCACGTCTTTTATCGACGTCTGGGCCAGCCTCTTAGAGGACGTGTTTTACTGACGTTTGACTGACGTCCGGAGTGGCTTGCCGCCGTGTTCGGTGGGACGGCGCCACCTCGGTTTGACCGTCTCCTGTGGACGACCTGTACCCATGTGTCCGTCTTTTGATAGGCCGGTGCTGTCCGGCTGTAACAGCGTGTTTTGTGAGTCCGTGTGGTGCTGTTTGTGTCTGTCGTCGTGTGCCGGCCGCCGGGAGCGGTCCCGGGGTCGGGACTGGGGCCGGCCGGCCGCCGTGAGTGTATTAACAATGGTGCTGCGCTGGTGCTGCGATGGTGTTGTGCTGGTGCTGCGATGGTGCTGCGCTGGTGCTGCGCTGGTGCTGCGCTGGTGCTGCGCTGGTGCTGCGCTGGTGCTGCGCTGGTGCTGCGCTGGTGCTGCGCTGGTGCTGCGCTGGTGCTGCGCTGGTGCTGCGCTGGTGCTGCGCTGGTGCTGCGCTGGTGCTGCGCTGGTGCTGCGCTGGTGCTGCGCTGGTGCTGCGCTGGTGCTGCGCTGGTGCTGCGCTGGTGCTGCGCTGGTGCTGCGCTGGTGCTGCGCTGGTGCTGCGCTGGTGCTGCGCTGGTGCTGCGCTGGTGCTGCGCTGGTGCTGCGCTGGTGCTGCGCTGGTGCTGCGCTGGTGCTGCGCTGGTGCTGCGCTGGTGCTGCGCTGGTGCTGCGCTGGTGCTGCGCTGGTGCTGCGCTGGTGCTGCGCTGGTGCTGCGCTGGTGCTGCGCTGGTGCTGCGCTGGTGCTGCGCTGGTGCTGCGCTGGTGCTGCGTTGGTGCTGCGATGGTGCCGCGCTGGTGTTGCGCTGGTGCTGCGCTGGTGCCGGCAGCCGAGTCAGTGTGTGCCGTCACTAGCTGGGAGCGGGTCGCGCCGACCGCTCAAACGGCGCCCCAGTCGTGTGTGTTGTCCGCTAGCTTCTGTCGGTTTGTGGGGTGACGGGTGAGAGTGAAGCGTGTGTTCCCTCTCTGCGTCCTGACGACGCCCATGAGCCAGGCACTGTGATATACATATAGTGGATAATATTTGATGAACTACAGCATGGTGTATTTGAGAGCTGTATTGTTGGCGTGAAACGCTGCGCGGTGTTGCGCGTCAGACTGCGTGTCTGGGAAACTGGGACAGCGGCCGAGGGGAGGAGGTGCGCTACTAGGATTTGGCCTCCAGACAGCTGCCGGGTGTGGTTGAACACGTCACCACCAGGGCACTGCCAAGGTGGAGGTGGGGGCGCCACCTGTCACGGTCACATTACAGCACACACTTGCGTGGGATTCGTCACTGACGGCGGATGTGGCGCGTGTCGAGACGACTGACAAACTGACGACTCAAGACTAAGACACAAGGCATCGACGCTAATAGTCAATACTAGCTGATGCGTCGTTAAAGAAGACGGATCAAACAAGACAAACATTACAGTACAGACTATGTACGGGGTTTCCGCGACCTTCCGTCGTTGACAGACGCCTCCCGTGTCGAATATCAATAGTCAATAGTATACACAGCCGTCTGCGGCACATCCGCTCTAGGATTACGGTGGTGTTGAATGTCGATATTTCCTCCTTTCCAAGGTCAAGGTTTGCCATAAATATGGTACGGGAGAAAGCGTGACTGGACATGGCGAATTAACCACTGGCCTACGACAGCCGGGAGCAGCTGAGCGGGGCGAGCGTTCAGTCTGTTCTGCCGGGAGCAGCTGGGCGGGATGAGCGTTCAGTCTGCTCTGCCGGGAGCAACTGGGCGGGACGAGCTTTCAGTCTGCTCTGCGCAGGAAGGTCGGAAGCCATTGGAAATACTCGAAGCTTTACTATATTCATCAGGACATTTTTCTAATTACATTGTGTAAGGATGATATGGCTGTGGGAGATGTCTGAGTTTGTTCGGTATACTTTCATGGGTTTCCAGCTATTGTCATAGATTTGCATGGTAGGTTCCTCGTCACCGAAAGCCTGAGTAAATATAATGGTGGATCGCAAAGCTTCAATAGATATTATTGGTTACGTTAATCATCTTGCGAATAAATGATCGAAATGAGGTATGGTCTGCTTATGTAGCAATGGGTCTGTTCCAGTGGCTACTAAAAAAAAGATGAGATTAAGTTTAGAGGAGGTTGGAGGAGCGCTGATTTGCGTCGCCACGGGAACAATTTCGGATGCGGCATCAGCTGTTTACGAGCATTTCAAGTAGACAGTGCTGATGCATTGAAGACGAACACGGCGTCCAGACCCACAACACATAAGATACCCAATTTGTAAATACCCATGGGGAAAACGAAATTAAATTAAATTGATTCACACCACTTCAACTTGCACTTGTCTTCTCTCTTTTCTCTTATGTGGAACAGCCAATCAGGCGTCCGAATTACATATGAATGAACCGCGCACTAATGTCTACCATATCCTCCTCCAGCCTCCTCTGAAAAAACACCTTTCATTTCAGAGGAGATTTGAGGCGAGATGGGAGGAGCTTAGAGGAGTTTGGATGAGCCACGGGAACGATCATATTGGTTTGGAGGGGCTTAGAGGAGGTTAGAGAAGCCACTGGAACAGGCCCCCGATTGGTTTGGAGGAGGTTAGAGGAGATTAGAGGAGGTTAGAGGAGCCACTGGAACAGGCCCCCGATTGGTTTGGAGGAGATCAGATGAGGTTAGAGGAGCCACTGGAACAGGCCCCCGATTGGTTTGGAGGAGGTTAGAGGAGGTTTGAGGAGCTTAGAGGAGCTTAGAGGAGCTTAGAGGAGCTTAGAGGAGCTTAGAAGAGCTTAGAGGAGGTTAGAGGAGCCACGGGAACAGGCCCAATGTGAACTCGTGAAATAACATGGAATATAAGCGGATGAATTGTGACAGATAATGCGAATTTTGTTTTACTTCAATGTCATCAAATTAAGAAAAAGGAGTAAGTAACCATGTTTTCTATTATGTACCGTTTACTCACAAAATCCTTGAAACCTTTTAAATTGCCCCTATGATGTTTCAGAATACCTCAGAAATATACCGGAATTCGCCCAGCTCGGTATCTGTCATCATCCGTGCACCACTAGAGGGTACCGTCCCAAAGATTCCCCGAGGAGCAGGTAACCACCCTCCGAGCGGGGTCGGAGGGTCGGTCACGTGACTCGGGAGCGGGGTCGGAGAGTCGGTCACGTGACTCGGGAGCGGGGTCTGAGGGTCGGTCACGTGACCCGGGAGCGGGGGTCGGAGGGTCGGTCACGTGACCCGGGAGCGGGGTCGGAGAGTCGGTCACGTGACTCGGGAGCGGGATCGGAGAGTCGGTCACGTGACCCGGGAGCGGGGTCGGAGAGTCGGTCACGTGACTCGGGAGCGGGGTCGGAGAGTCGGTCACGTGACCCGGGAGCGGGGTCTGAGGGTCGGTCACGTGACCCGGGAGCGGGGGGTCGGAGGGTCGGTCACGTGACTCGGTAAGAATGCGATAATGACCGACGGGATGGGCCGGTACGGCGGGTCCGCGGAGAGCAGGCGACAGGTTTCCCGACTGCCCTCATTGTCCGTCTCTCCCCCGTACCTCCCGCCCGGTCGGTCCCCGTCCCTTCCCATCCGTGCCGCGGCGGCCGCCATCTTGTGAAGCGGCGGCGGCGGCGGCGGCGGCGCACCTGAGCCGGCGGCGGCGGCGGCAGCCAGTGGGAGGGCCGCCAGTGGCGTGGCGGCGGCGGAGTAGAGCGGTTCTCGGGTGTTGACGACGGCGCGCGGCAGAGCGGTGCTCCTGGCAGCGGCGGCGGCACAGACACTGCAGACCAGAACAGACGGACGGAGCTGCAGACATGGTCTGTTCGGCCATCACGCTGTCGCTGGCCACCGTGGCCGGCGTCATCTCGGTGGCACTGCTCGGCATCGCGTTCGGAACGGACAACTGGATGTACATCCGTGTTGACCGCAAACAGATTCAGGTGAGGAGGCGGCCAGTGCGCATGCGCATAGAGGTGGATGACCAGCGGAATTCTGACCGCGATGCTTGGCTGACGCGGGGGAGGGTACAGGCCGTCTCATACATTGGCGGATCCAGAACGGACAAAAAGCTGGTCTGGGGACCAGAACGACTGACAAAAGTTCCAAGATCTTGCCAAATTTCGCTTCCTTGTGGTTTAAGAAGTGTTTTAAAACGTACTACCCTTGATCAAAGTTGCTACAGTTGTTTTCAAAATCGGTAGCCATGACACTTCTCGGACGATTTTAGTCGCTCGGGGAGACGGCCTAGATCGTTCCCCAGGGACCCCCCGATGATCCGCTTTCGGTCTTCGACGTCTGTCTGTCGGCCTGGACAGGTGTTTGTGAATGACGCGGGGCTGATAATACGGCCTGCAGCTGCAGTCGCGTTCATGGGTGGAGCAGTGCAAAATGACGGGTTCTGCGAAGGAGCCCTTTAATGGTGCCTTATCCGATGATGACTAGCTGGATGAAAACGTCCGCACCTGTCGCCGTATATGGCAGCATGTCCTAGCACGAGCAGGTTCAGATGCCTGGCTGTCATTCTTGGGCAAATGATTGATTAGGTACCTTGTTTAACAGCATGACAATACAAAATAGGCGAAAAGCGCCAGGGGCCAGTACGGTCTCAGAGTGGTGTTATTGTCTTGGTTCTGTCCGAGGGCATCGCAGTCTCCGTTTCGTTCCCATGTCCCGCTGCAGTCTCCATGGGGTCGCCACACTGTCCGGCTACTGTCGCCACACTGTCCGGCTGGTGTGCGTGATGTGAGGTTTTCCCGGCCTCGGTGACCGTCATGGCTTCCAAGGATCGAGGAGACTGAAACATTTAGACGTTAGCTGCAAGGTTTGCTATTGTTTCCTCTGCATTGTTTCATGCTATTGGTAGAAGAAAAATCAATTCAAAAGCTTATTTTAGCTTCATCCTAACGATGCTCGACTCCGCTTGGAGATGTAAAAGGGGGACATGTAAAATGGAGCCAAAGCTGGCTTACTTTAGACGGCTGTTGGAGCTATTTCTGTGCACACAGCGTATGCTCGACTTCCCGGAACCTCCTGATGTCCGGTTACGTGGAGGTCAGTGGCACCGTCGCCGGTGACAGCCGCTTCCCATGCTCCATTTTCTGCTGTGTGCGCGCGGCCCGCCTCCGACTGTGGGAGCGGGCGGCAGCCGTGGCCGTACCGCGACTGTGGGGCTGTCGGCGGCTCACAGCGCCGTGAGCTGGCGTGCTGAGTGGTGTGACCGGCCCGGCACGCAGCCGGTGGCCATCGACTGACACGGCACGACACGACACGACACGGTACGGTATGGTACGACATGGCACGACATGACATGGCATGGCACGACATGGCACGACATGGCATGTCATGGCATGACATGGCACGACACGACACGGAACGACACGACACGACGTGTCACGGCATGGCCCGGCGCGAGATGACACGGCATGACACGACACAGCATGACACGGGACGTGCCCACTGCCCAGTCGGTGGCGCGCAGACTCACGGCAGAGCGCACCGCAGGCTGTATCGCGGGGCGACAATGAGTGCGACCGAGCCAGGGAAAGGTGCGGTGTCAACGAGGCTTTCCCGGGAGGGTTGGTCATTCCAGGACGGTTTGCAGGTAATATGGCCGTGTTCTGTGAGAATTGCAGCGTTTTTGTCGTTCCAGGACGTTTTTCAACCTGAAGCGACAAAGGTCTTAAAGGGAATGCGAAACAAAGGTGAAACATTGAATTTAATACTGGCTGCACAGTTTGACATTCCGGATCAAGCAGAGCATGCGTATCTTCGGTAAAATGTCTATGAATGAGCATGCGTATCTTCATGTATCTTCATAAAATGAGTACGTATCTTCATAAAATGAGCATGCGTATCTTCGGTAAAAAAAATAAATGCCTGTAGAAACACGATGCCAGTTATAGACACTTTCTAATGTGTCAAACTATTGTGTTTGTTTCATGGCTGCAGTTTTATGATGTCAATAGCTTTCTCCTAAACTTCCACTGCTGATGTCATTTCATGTAGATAATCGGATGTGTGGAAACGCTGAACTTTCTCAAAGTAATGCCAGGTGTGCCAGTTCCTCGTTGAATAGGCTTCCTGCTCACTGAGCGAATATAATTGGTTTGTGAGTGGTTTTATCTGTGTGACGTCGCCCATAAATGGTTGATCCCGTCGGCGATGATGTCAAATAAATAAATAAATAAAAACACCTGATTTGAGATCGACTGCAGAGGGCGCGGTTCCGTTCCATAATCCTACAATGGAGTTGGTACTTGATGATTTCGTATTATCTTTGGTTTTTCCAAAATAAAGTGGAATTATAACGCATACGAGCATGCTTAGAATGCCAGAAAATAAACGACAATGAGGGCGTTTTTGTTGCATTTTCACGCAAAGCGAGAGCGAGAGCGAGACCGAGGGAGGGAGCGAGCGCGAGGGAGGGAGTCGCGAAATACTGCATTAGGGTGTGGTGCATTCCTCCCCGTGCAGACATCAGTCCTCGCCACTCTGAGATTCATCTCACGTTCCCGTCTCGGCGAGACAGCTGGGGAAAGTGCCGCTCGGCAGCGCCGGAAACGGAGGACACTGCAGCGGCGTGGTCCGGCGCAGCGGCGACGGAGGCGGCGGGGACGCTTTCTCCCGAGCTGCGCCGGCCGCCACGCCCGCGTCCGCCAGCGTCTGGTCACTCAGCGGGGGTCACGCTACTATGCGTGAGCGCACGGCAGCGATTAGGATCTCTCAGTGGCGGCGTGCCGCTATCATGCCGATAGAAGCCAGGCATCTGCGACGTATCAAAGGCAGTGTTCTGAAAACGTGGTGGTACTGGAGCGAATCGCAGGTCGCTGTTGATGGACGCATGACATTGAGCTATGCCAAGTTATCGAAATCTGACAGATGGGTGTGGTCATTTTCACCATTCACACGGGGATCGACTGCGTATCCAGCCAGATTCCAGATGGTGACTTTACCCTGCTGATGCAATCTGAGCGCAGGACGGGCAGAGTGAATAACTGGTGTTCGGTTAAGGTTAGACGGGATTCGGATTCGGATATTCACGTGCGGCGTATCGAGTAGGGTACGAGGATGATAGACGTGTTATATTTTGTCACGCAAAGTCTGAAAATGTATCATGGGCTGGTCGATGAATGGTCCGTTCTGACGATAGATATTCTAATGGTCCGTTCTGACGATAGATATTATAATGGTCCGTTCTGACGATAGGTATTCTAATGGTCCGTTCTGCCGATAGATATTATAATGGTCCGTTCTGACGATATATATTATAATGGTCCGTTCTGACGATAGATATTATAATGGTCCGTTCTGACGATAGATATTATAATGGTCCGTTCTGACGATAGGTATTCTAATGGTCCATTCTGACGATAGATATTCTAATGGTCCGTTCTGACGATAGGTATTCTAATGGTTCGTTCTGACGATAGATATTATAATGGTCCGTTCTGACGATAGATATTCTAATGGTCCGTTTTGACGATAGATATTATAATGGTCCGTTCTGACGAATAGATATTCTAATGGTCCGTTCTGACGATAGATATTCTATTCTGATTGGCACGGCTTCTGCAGAGAAATAATGGGGAAAACCAGCAATGTAGAAATCCGGGGCCAAACTTTTCCGATATGAACTTTAACCTCTAAGAATTATCTTATATGAACTTTGACCTCTAAGAACTTATCTTATATGAACTTTAACCTCTAATAACTTATCTTATATGAACTTTAACCTCTGAGAACTTATTTTATATGAACTTCAACCTCTAAGAACGTATCTTATATGCACGTTAACCTCTAAGAACTTATATTATATGAACTTTAACCTCTAAGAACTTATCTTATATGAACTTTAACCTCTAAGAACTGATCTTATATGAACTTTAACCTCTAAGAACTTATCTTATATGAACTTTAACCTCTAATAACTTATCTCTATGAACTTTAACCTCTAAGAACGTATCTTAAATGAACTTTAACCTCTGAAAACTTATCTTATATGAACTTTAACCTCTAAGAACTTATCTTATATGAACTTTAACATATAATAACTTATCTTATATGAACTTTAACCTCTAAGAACTTATCTTATATGAACTTTAACCTTTGATAACTTATATTATATGAACTTTAACCTCTAAGAACTTATCTTAAATGAACTTTAACCTCTAACAACTTATCTTATATAAACTTTAACCTCTAAGAACTTATCTTATATGAACTTTAACCTCTAAGAACTTATCTTATATAAACTTTAACCTCTCATAACTTATCTTGCTCCGAACATAGGTACATAGGAACATAGGTCTTAGCAGAATGGACAGTATTTTTTATCTGATTTGGAGAAATTTTCCGATAATGGAAATGTCGGTACTAGTACGATAATGACCGTAATTGGGAAAGTAATGCATTTGCCAGCCATTTTGCAACGAGACCTGAAATGTTCACCATTGCACGATGCTGGGTTTGGACATCACAACTTGGAATTCCTGCATATGGAGAGCTGATGTACTTATTGTGACATACAGCGTGTCTTTCCACTTTCTGCTCTCATTCGGTGGTGTGTGCACGATAATCTTTCTTTTATGAGTTCCGGCTGGTGCAAACACTCCGGTTATGAACAATACTTTAGTTATGTTTGAACTCCGGAACGTAATTGTTATTTTTCCACATATGTATATTGCCTACGAAAGATAATGTTATTCGTGCCATGCTGTGGCGTTCCATCATTTGCTTGAAGTTGGTCTAGGCTCTGCAAAACGGTCTATCAACAGTGCAAAGAAACCTGTTACTTGTAATTGCAACATGCATTGTCTCGTGACATTTCGACACCCACATAATGGCGCAGCACAATCAGTCGCCTGATTGTTTTTTTGCAGCAGCAGCTCCCGTGGCTATTTGGCTATTTTTGGCTTGCGAAAACTTAGGATGTGTGTTCTGTGGGGTGTTTTGCATTGCAAACGGTTTAATTGCCTATATGAGCCAACTTAGAAATCATGTGGCAAGCCGAATTGGGAATGTTTAAAGGGACACTGCCTCTATCGGATGATATCGCAAAAACCGGCTTCAACAAGTCCTAAGGACTACTTATGATTTGTAATAGTCATCAAAGGCTTACCCAAGCAGCGCAAATACAAAAAACAATCATTTATTTCATTTTTCATAAAAATATAAAAACTGTTTACGATTTCTACACACCACTACATATCGTACATTTTTACTACATATATGGATTATGGAAGCGTTTGTTCCAGTTAACTGCATCTGACCAACCGTCAGCTGACGCTATTGCACCAATTGGATGAGGCGGTAATGCACTTATACATTGTGGTTCCTGTTAACTACATGAAACAAATCTGGCGCATCTGGCGCACTTGAGTTGTTGCCACAAAAAAACTCGGTCGGAATCAAAATCCCTGCGGAAAAAATCAAAATCCCTTCGGAATTAATATTATCTCTTCGGAATTAATATTATCCCTTCGGAATAAATATTGTTTTCTGACATTACAAATTTCGACTGAATGCTTAAGCAAAAATATCGCTATTTACAATTGTTGCACAACGCTGCAATTAATTGATTTTGTTGCGTAGTAGTGAGCGGACTCGTCATGGTCATTGGCTGGAAGAAAACCGAACTGTACACGATGATATTGGGCGACTGGGCGCGAATTTCGAAAAACGGACTTCATAGTGTTAATCAGATGCGATTGCTCTTTAACATATCACATTTTACATTAAAGAGACAGTGTCCCTTTAATAATGTTTGTATATATTTATCGTACACTGTCTCAAACACCGCAACTAGCAAGCCTAATACAGACGTCCTAAAACTACTGCTTATTTCTCGCTGCCCAACCTCATGTGTATATACCTAATGTTTGTTTTGGTTCGGCTCATTTTCCCCTGAGGACCAGCAGCCAGGTGGAGCCAGTTATAGGTGAAATACAGGAATATCGGTTGTAGTGACGAGTTTCGACAAAGACGCGTTTTCCCGCCCATCAGTCTGGTCCCATGCCCTTTCCTTTATATATCGTGCACGTTTTCCTACGACATAACGCTGTAAATTAAATCCCCCGATGTACAGGCAAATGATGTTTGCTGACGATGTCTATACCTTGCAAGATGAATTATGCATGCGGGCTAATACTATTGTTATGGTATAGGTACATTACTCATTAAAGGAAATAGTTCACCTTCAACATGGGTTTTGAACTGAAATAGCAGTTTTGTAGCCCGTGTTGAGAAATCCTTATCTGGAGCTTTTCTTGGCTGAAAAGACTCTCCTGCCGAAGATATTAGACTTTTTGGCGAAGGAATACGGCGCATATATGATGTACCGTACCGTCTGAAAGTGCCAGCACTGCCATGGAGCATGCGCAGACCAATAACGCACACCATAAAATCACTAATTTACAACCTTCTGTCCTGAATTCGCGCGATGTAGGACCATTTTTAAAAAGAAAAAAAGAAACTGTATTAAAAATTTAATAAAATCGTGTTCTGAAAAAATTCCGAAGGTGAACTATTTCCTTTAATTACACTGTGGCTCGATGACAAAAATTGACGGCCATTTACCAGGCAAGTCGTGCTGTTAACGAACATGGGATTTCACGCCTTAAACATGTAGGTACCTACTGTGTATACGCGATGTCTGATTATATGTAATAACACGGTTCGTATAGGCATAAATTGAATGTTTAATGAGCCAACTGGCAGCATCCCTGTTAGTCATTCTCATTCGATAAAAATATTGTGAGCTGTATATCTTCTTAGCTGAGCTTCTATTTGCTTAGCTTAGAGTAAGAGTCTCACACCAAGTTAGACGACCTCCGGAGTTTTCCTGTGCTGGCCTGCTTCACAATTCAGACTACGTAATGTATACTGCGGCGTAGCATGGAGTATGCATGGAGCTTTCCTGTGCTGGCCTGCTTCACAATTCAGCCTACGTAATGTATACTGCGGCGTAGCATGGAGTATGCATGGAGCTTTCCTGTGCTGGCCTGCTTCACAATTCACCCCTACGTAATGTATACTGCGGCGTAGCATGGAGTATGCATGGAGCTTTCCTGTGCTGGCCTGCTTCACAATTCACCCCTACGTAATGTATACTGCGGCGTAGCATGGAGTATGCATGGAGCTTTCCTGTGCTGGCCTGCTTCACAATTCAGCCTACGTAATGTATGCTGCGGCGTAGCATGGAGTATGTCGCGCCACGCCCTCCCGGAACGAGTAGGCATATTTAACGATAATTGCATTCAGTGACCTGAGCAAATGACGTTCTCTTAAGGCGAAGAACTCACAGAGTACAGCGTATCGATCTAATCGCGGCCGTCTCTGTTGGGCCTCCGTCTGGTCAAGCGGCGTTCTGTACGTGAAGTTCTGGGAGTTTGTATTCCTCTGGAACGGAAGGCTCGTTTTGAGGTGTGGATATTGCTTACCGTGTCATATTTTGCGAACTATTGTGGCTTCAGGTCATTTTGAGGCATTTGAAACTCCTAGCCGTTTGCTGACCCGAAGTTGTGGTGACTAAACTAAGCTCTTTGTGACATAACATATGTAGTTCTGGTTGTGGTGTCTGAGACTCGCGACGTTACAACTTCATTGCAGCTACTTGCATTATCTAGTCTCGCAAAAGGGGAATTACCTTAGTGATCACTTTTAAAAGGATTTCATAATACGCGATTTCATTATGGCATAGAAGAAATGGCATTTCATTCAAGTAAATTAACACGCATATTGTCATACCACAGATCAGGCAGTTTTGCTGCCAATGTTCCGAAAAAGAAGAGCACGAACGTATTCTTCACTTCACTCGCCTGACTATTTCGATGTAGTCTGTAGACGCACCCATCACTGCTGCAGCCGAGCGGCTGATCAGTTTGGCTAAGTACACATCCAGCAGACTGTGGTAGCTTCCCCGCTCGGTTCCGCCTCACCGCCTTCCGCTGCCGAGCCGGGAGCCGCCGCGTGCCGGCACCCGAGGCAGGGTCAACGACTCAACTCCACGCCGCCGACCACCGGCCCACAGGCCCACCGGACTCCAGCCGACCGGCCCGCCTGACTCCCACCGAGCCAGCTGACTCGCTAACGACCGAGACAGCTGACTCGCCGGTGATGGAGCCGGCTGACTCGCCAGCGATCGGGCTGGTGACCGAGCCTGCGGTGACGGCGGCTGCTGGGTGGGGGATACAGATGATCAAGTGATGTTTCACACTGCCAGAGTGTGCAGGATGGCAGGCATGCACTGCAAGGACATGCAGCATAGCCTGCAGGATGTCAGCGCAGAGGGAAGGCTTGACGGATACAGTTTGGCTGTTGGCATTTAAATGAACGTGTTGCAATGAAGATTGTTCCACAGTCCACGTTGACCAGTGACCAGTGACCAGTGACACAGTGTCATTAACCAGTGCCTCGTTGCATGGTGACAACCACTTAACCAGTTATACCTTAACGAGTTATACATTAACCTTAACCAGTTATAAGTATTCAGCGCATGCGTTCAAACACATTAAACACGCCAACACCGGGTCACGCACGGTGACCCGGTCCAGCCGAGGACCGCCTGGGACGGCGGGGCCGGTGGCTGCAGACGACCGGCGCGGCGGATGGTGGGCAGGTGATAACGGTTCCTCCGAACGGAGTCCCACGCGCCGCTGCCCGCCGATAACCATCTGCAGCCCGCTGGAGTGGGAAGAGAGGGGCACGGCCGCTGGTGACCCCGACCGGTCACGATGGCGTGCCGTGACGGCCGGCGGAGCTTCCTCGAGTGAGACGACGGCCGATTTCGTGGCGCCTCAGCAGGCTTGGTTGATCATAATTACCGACGGTACACTGAGGGTATCGTGCGGGATCTGCTGGGCTCCCGACCCATGGCGGGATGCCATGTGTGCAATGAGACGAGACTCGCAGTCGACCCCCCCCCCCCGTCAGGCGCTACGGTCCCGGGGGCTCTCGATGCATCTCTGCTACCTCTCAAACAGAACTGGCTCTCATCAGCTGCCAGTTTAGCCGACTCCAGACGTCGCTGGTGGGTCCCAGTGTCCCAGTCGTGTGTCGATGCCTGATACTATCCAGTCAGACAGCTGACCGGAGCACTGGTCCAGTGACAGCCGGTCTCGCCGACGCGGCGGCGGCGGACGGCCCGACTCGGAGACGCCCGGTTGTCCCGGTCGGTACCGTTACCGATAGCCATCGGTAGCCGAGGCTCGCGCCGGCTGAGGTCACCGCCGACGCAGTGCTGTAGTCACCAGTATAATCATACTGACCAGCACTATAGTGATGGTGGCAGTGACTGCGGGGTATTGTATTGTATAGTCCGCATGTATAGGGACATATAACGGTAATCATATATGTTGTCCAGCACTTTCAGTGACGAGTTCTTGTGGGAAACCAGTTCCTAGCTAAGCAGAAACATGTCTCAAGAGCGCTTTTCACTGTTCGATCGCTTAGAAGCGAAATGACAGACTGTGTTACTTTTACCTCCATTGGGTTGCCAACTGGCCACCATCAGTTTATCTCCAGCTTGCGATTTGCGCTTAGGGTAGGTATGGCTAGTCGAACTTATGAGTCAGCCCGGAAGGTTGAGGGAAGAGGGATGGCAGAGGGAGGGAGGCTGGTCTTATCCGTGTCGCGGCCAGGTCGGCAGACAGGCAGAGGGAGACAGAGCGGAGAACAGCTTGCTAGCTCCGCCGGGCTGGAAGGTGCTGCAGCTCGTGCCGGACCCGGAGGAGGCAGTCAGCTGGCGTGGCAGGCGAGTCAGCTGGCGGGCAGCTGAGCTGTCTGCTCGGCCGGCACGGTAACGGGACGTCCCGGGACGGTAACGGGACGCGGGATGAGTGGACCGCGGGGAGCGGGAAAACGGAGATCCGCTCCCGGGACAGCCTCTAGCGGGACCACCTCTAGCGGGACCGCCTCTAGCGCGACAGCCTCCAGCGGGACCGCCTCCTGTGGGACAGCCTCCAGTGGGACAGCCTCCAGCGGGACAGTCTCCAGCGAGACAGCCTCCAGCGGGTCAGCCTCCAGCGGGACAGCCCCCAGCGGGACATTCTCCAGCGGACCAGCCTCTAGCGGGACCGCCTCTAGCGCGACAGCCTCCAGCGGGACCGCCTCCTGTGGGACAGCCTCCAGTGGGACAGCCTCCAGCGGGACAGTCTCCAGCGAGACAGCCTCCAGCGGGTCAGCCTCCAGCGGGACAGCCCCCAGCGGGACATTCTCCAGCGGACCAGCCTCTAGCGGGACAGCCTCCAGCGGAACAGCCTCCAGTGGGACAGACTCCAGCGGGACAGACTCCAGCGGGACAGCCTCCAGTGGGCCAGTCTCCTGCGGGACAGACTCCAGCGGGACAGTCTCCAGCGGGACAGCCTCCAGCGGGACAGTCTCCAGCGGGACAGCCTCCAGCGGGACAGCCTCCAGCGGGACAGACTCCAGCGGGCCAGTCTCCTGCGGGACAGACTCCAGCGGGCCAGTCTCCTGCGGGACAGACTCCAGCGGGCCAGTCTCCTGCGGGACAGACTCCAGCGGGCCAGTCTCCTGCGGGACAGCCTACAGCGGGACAGACTCCAGCGGGACAGACTCCAGCGGGCCAGTCTCCTGCGGGACAGACTCCAGCGGGCCAGTCTCCTGCGGGACAGACTCCAGCGGGCCAGTCTCCTGCGGGACAGCCTCCAGCGGGACAGTCTCCAGCGGGACAGTCTCCAGCGGGCCAGTCTCCTGCGGGACAGACTCCAGCGGGCCAGTCTCCTGCGGTACAGCCTACAGCGGGACAGCCTACAGCGGGACCGCCCCCAGCGGGACAGTCTCCAGCGGGACAGTCTCCAGCGGGCCAGTCTCCTGCGGGACAGACTCCTGCGGGCCAGTCTCCTGCGGGACAGCCTACAGCGGGCCAGTCTCCTGCGGGACAGACTCCAGCGGGCCAGTCTCCAGCGGGACAGCCTACAGCGGGACCGCCGAGCGGCCGCCTGGGGTCGTGATGAAGCGTGAACTCAGGAAGACCAGCGTGGCCAATGGAGGAGGAGAAGGGCAGCCTCAGACCGGAAGTCAGTTCGTCCGTCTTTTGTTTGTATCCTACTTGCGTCATCAGCCGGTGGCCACCACGCCCTTTTGTGCCTTGTGGCAAAGACGGGGACTCGTCAGTTCGACAGGTGACGCCCGTTTGACCTTTCAATCGCCACGCAGAGGCCGATAAAAACGATGCCGATCTGCTCGGACTGTCAGACGGTAACTCGAGGGACTGCCAGACGGTAACTCGAGGGACTGTCAGACGGTAACTCGAGGGACTGTCAGACGGTAACTTGAGGGACTGTCAGACGGTAACTCGAGGGACTGTCAGACGGTAACTCGAGGGACTGTCAGACGGTAACTCGAGGGACTGTCAGACGGTAACTCGAGGGACTGTCAGACGGTAACTCGAGGGACTGTCAGACGGTAACTCGAGGGACTGTCAGACGGTAACTCGAGGGACTGTCAGACGGTAACTCGAGGGACTGTCAGACGGTAACTCGAGGGACCGCCAGACGGTAACTCGAGGGACTGTCAGACGGTAACTCGAGGGACCGCCAGACGGTAACTCGAGGGACCGCCAGACGGTAACTCGAGGGACCGCCAGACGGTAACTCGAGGGACTGTCAGACGGTAACTCGAGGGACTGTCAGACGGTAACTCGAGGGACTGTCAGACGGTAACTCGAGGGACTGTCAGACGGTAACTCGAGGGACCGACAGACGGTAACTCGAGGGACTGTCAGACGGTAACTCGAGGGACTGTCAGACGGTAACTCGAGGGACTGTCAGACGGTAACTTGAGGGACTGTCAGACGGTAACTCGAGGGACTGTCAGACGGTAACTCGAGGGACTGTCAGACGGTAACTCGAGGGATTGTCAGACGGTAACTCGAGGGATTGTCAGACGGTAACTCGAGGGATTGTCAGACGGTAACTCGAGGGACTGTCAGAAGGTAACTCGAGGGACTGTCAGACGGTAACTCGAGGGACTGTCAGACGGTAACTCGAGGGACTGTCAGACGGTAACTCGAGGGACTGTCAGACGGTAACTCGAGGGACCGCCAGACGGTAACTCGAGGGACTGTCAGACGGTAACTCGAGGGACTGTCAGACGGTAACTCGAGGGACTGTCAGACGGTAACTCGAGGGACTGTCAGACGGTAACTCGAGGGACTGTCAGACGGTAACTCGAGGGACCGCCAGACGGTAACTCGAGGGACTGTCAGACGGTAACTCGAGGGACTGTCAGACGGTAACTCGAGGGATTGTCAGACGGTAACTCGAGGGACTGTCAGACGGTAACTCGAGGGATTGTCAGACGGTAACTCGAGGGATTGTCAGACGGTAACTCGAGGGACTGTCAGACGGTAACTCGAGGGACTGTCAGACGGTAACTCGAGGGACTGTCAGACGGTAACTCGAGGGACTGTCAGACGGTAACTCGAGGGACTGTCAGACGGTAACTCGAGGGACTGTCAGACGGTAACTCGAGGGACTGTCAGACGGTAACTCGAGGGACTGTCAGACGGTAACTCGAGGGATTGTCAGACGGTAACTCGAGGGACTGTCAGACGGTAACTCGAGGGACTGTCAGACGGTAACTCGAGGGACTGTCAGACGGTAACTCGAGGGACTGTCAGACGGTAACTCGAGGGACTGTCAGACGGTAACTCGAGGGACTGTCAGACGGTAACTCGAGGGACTGTCAGACGGTAACTCGAGGGACTGCCAGACGGTAACTCGAGGGACTGTCAGACGGTAACTCGAGGGACTGTCAGACGGTAACTCGAGGGACTGTCAGACGGTAACTCGAGGGACTGTCAGACGGTAACTCGAGGGACTGTCAGACGGTAACTCGAGGGACTGCCAGACGGTAACTCGAGGGACTGTCAGACGGTAACTCGAGGGACTGTCAGACGGTAACTCGAGGGACCGCCAGACGGTAACTCGAGGGACCGCCAGACGGCAACTCGAGGGACTGTCAGACGGTAACTCGAGGGATTGTCAGACGGTAACTCGAGGGACCGCCAGACGGTAACTCGAGGGGCTGTCAGATGGTAACTCGAGGGACCGCCAGACGGTAACTCGAGGGACCGCCAGACGGTAACTCGAGGGACTGTCAGACGGTAACTCGAGGGATTGTCAGACGGTAACTCGAGGGACTGTCAGACGGTAACTCGAGGGACTGTCAGACGGTAACTCGAGGGACCGCCAGACGGTAACTCGAGGGACCGCCAGACGGTAACTCGAGGGATTGTCAGACGGTAACTCGAGGGACTGTCAGACGGTAACTCGAGGGACCGTCAGACGCTAACTCGAGGGACTGTCACACGGTAACTCGAGGGATTGTCAGACGGTAACTCGAGGGACCGCCAGACGGTAACTCGAGGGGCTGTCAGATGGTAACTCGAGGGACCGCCAGACGGTAACTCGAGGGACCGCCAGACGGTAACTCGAGGGACTGTCAGACGGTAACTCGAGGGATTGTCAGACGGTAACTCGAGGGACTGTCAGACGGTAACTCGAGGGACCGCCAGACGGTAACTCGAGGGACTGTCAGACGGTAACTCGAGGGACCGTCAGACGGTAACTCGAGGGATTGTCAGACGGTAACTCGAGGGATTGTCAGACGGTAACTCGAGGGACTGCCAGACGGTAACTCGAGGGACTGTCAGACGGTAACTCGAGGGACCGTCAGACGGTAACTCGAGGGATTGTCAGACGGTAACTCGAGGTATTGTCAGACGGTAATTCGAGGGACTGCCAGACGGTAACTCGAGGGACTGTCAGACGGTAACTCGAGGGACTGTCAGATGGTAACTCGAGGGACTGTCAGACGGTAACTCGAGGGACCGCCAGACGGTAACTCGAGGGACCGCCAGACGGTAACTCGAGGGATTGTCAGACGGTAACTCGAGGGACTGTCAGACGGTAACTCGAGGGACCGTCAGACGGTAACTCGAGGGACTGTCAGACGGTAACTCGAGGGATTGTCAGACGGTAACTCGAGGGACTGTCAGACGGTAACTCGAGGGACTGTCAGACGGTAACTCGAGGGACTGTCAGACGGTAACTCGAGGGATTGTCAGACGGTAACTCGAGGGATTGTCAGACGGTAACTCGAGGGACTGTCAGACGGTAACTCGAGGGATTGTCAGACGGTAACTCGAGGGACTGCCAGATGGTAACTCGAGGGACTGTCAGACGGTAACTCGAGGGACCGCCAGACGGTAACTCGAGGGATTGTCAGACGGTAACTCGAGGGACTGTCAGACGGTAACTCGAGGGACTGTCAGACGGTAACTCGAGGGACCGCCAGACGGTAACTCGAGGGACCGCCAGACGGTAACTCGAGGGACTGTCAGACGGTAACTCGAGGGACCGCCAGACGGTAACTCGAGGGACCGCCAGACGGTAACTCGAGGGACTGTCAGACGGTAACTCGAGGGACTGTCAGACGGTAACTCGAGGGACCGACAGACGGTAACTCGAGGGACTGTCAGACGGTAACTCGAGGGATTGTCAGACGGTAACTCGAGGGACTGTCAGACGGTAACTCGAGGGACTGTCAGACGGTAACTCGAGGGACTGTCAGACGGTAACTCGAGGGACTGTCAGACGGTAACTCGAGGGACCGCCAGACGGTAACTCGAGGGACCGCCAGACGGTAACTCGAGGGACGCCAGACGGTAACTCGAGGGACCGCCAGACGGTAACTCGAGGGACCGACAGACGGTAACTCGAGGGACCGCCATGCCACTCAACGGTCGTGACCAGTCCTGTGTATTCACCGCCTCAAGTCGTGATCACTGACGAGTCGTTCGTTGGGGCTGCTGGCTGGTTAGCTGTATACTGTCCATTGCAGTCGCTAGCGGAGAGGTTGAGTGACTCCGAGATATACAATGCGCGATACAGGAAACAAAACTGACTTTCCAAAATTGACGTTAATACCTGCTCGAGCAAAATAATCACCCAGCTTTATACTGTCCGCTGCAATCGCTAGTGGAGATGCTGGTTAGCTTTATACCGTCCGCTGCAGTCACTAGCAGAGAGGGTGGTTAGCTTTATACTGTCCATTTCAGTCGCTGGTGCTATTGTCGTGTGTTCTACTGCGGTCTCCGAACCAAAGCGAGAACACTCGCGCAGTGACTGGGGATTCCAAGGTATTTTCGGGATGAAACTCAAACACCGAGTTGGAGGAGATGTTAAGCCATCTACACAACCTGTGTGTCTTAAGTTTTGATGAACAACGGGTGAACGGTGCGAGATCGGTAACTGACTCAGACCAGAGCCACACCAAACAACGCTTCAATCTGCCGGTGGTCTCACCATCCCCATGACGTCACAATATTCAGCCGATGTTCAACGGTCCCGTGACGTCACGGCCTTCAGCTGGCGATCTGCTGTGACGTCCCATCACGTTCGTCAGCTGTTGTTCAGCGCTGCCCGCTGACTGGTGGTGCCGGCTCCAGCTTCAAGGCTGCCCCGCAGCGCACCGTAGCCGCGCCGGGAACGGTACTGTCCGCCCCGAATCTGGGTCCCACGGCCGAACGCGTGACTCACGGTTGAGGCATTGCAGATGTGCAGACCGCCGCGCACTGCCCATACTAACCCGGGGCTGTGCCATATGCACATTGCAGTGACCCGGGCTTCACGCTGCACAGCGCACACTGCGCACTGCAGCGGTCTCACAAGGCCGGTTCCCGCCTACCGACGCCTGTCCTTTCAGCTGTCCGTGGGCGATAGTCGAGTCAGAAAGGCGATAGTCGCAGAGGAGAAACGTGGAGATCTTGTGCGATAGTCTCGCGGTTACTGAGAAGTGGCTGTGAAAGTGAGAATGTGCTCAGTGCCCCTCGGCCGGGGCCGATGTAAGGTTACGTTTATCTTTCTAAAGCTAATTTATCGTGAACGATAAATTTGCACTATAGTGCAGGAGACTTACAAATTAGTTACGCACATGTGGACGAATCTGCAATCAGCTGGCGATCCTGAGGAGGTTACCGGGAACTTTCAAAGTCAAAATAGTTTAAATATGCTCGTCGATAGGAAGAACAGGGGTTTAACTATCTCAAAGCCCTTGATTTGCTTTCGAATGCGCAATTGTGAATACAAAGCATCTGAAATGTAAGCAATTGTGAAGCGTTGAAGAAAAAACACATGCACAGTTGTAATGGAGTAGATCTAGAATGATTGGAACACATCGACCCAGAATAAGTCGTGCGTGGTTCATTCAATTTCTGAGCGTGACGAGACGAGTTTTTGTGCCTGTCTGCTGAAGAACGTGCTCTTACCTAATGGTCCAACATCGGGTTTTCACATGAGTCAACAGCAGGGCCCGTTTGGCGATAAAGGTCCCGGGCTAAAAAGTGGTACACTCCTACCATTGTTTATAACCGATGCACAATAGGCCGTGTTGGTGAACTGCGCTGTCTGTCGTGACAGGTTGAGGAACATATTGCACGGCACTGGTCACCGACTTTTGTTTACACAAGGCGTAAGGTGTGAATTTTGGTGTCACGAGGTGTAGTATATCAGCAAAAATAACATGTATTATTGGTTCTGTTCCCCTGTAAGTGAAGGGGATATGACGGAACATCAAAGACATCTGAGCTATGACCTGATCTGACCTGACCTGACCTTGCCTGACCTGACCTGTGCCGTTTTGCAGGAGGACATCGCCAGCGGAGCCGGCTCTCTGTCCGAAGCCGACCAGGACAGGTTCGAGTCATCGGGTCTGTTCCGTTCCCGCACTCAGGGTCTCTTCAGGACCTGCTACCCGGAGACTAAGCCCAAAGGAGGTGAGACACGGAACAGTGACTGGATGTTGGAATGGGGATAACATAAGTGTGGCAATCCAAAAGGACCGTGCTATGGATTGTAAGGAAGTAGAACTGAATGCCGCCTTCATCGTTTGTACGCCAGGTTCATGAGCTTGACGATTCTTATTATTCAGAAAAGTATCTGCGGTATATTTAGTCATCTTTATGTCTATCCCAGCACAGCTTCTAGCCCAAGCATGGGGCAACTCTTTTAGCAAGTGGCCTTCTTTAAAACTTGCTCGATTTCGCTCCATTAAATGTACCCTGTGACACAGAAGTCGTGCGTTCGTGCCAGCCACGGCCGGCCCACTGCAGCCAGCAACAATGGACATCCTTGAGAGCGCCGCCTGTAGTCCCGGCACGGCATTAAGCCGTATTAGGGCGACTGACAGGGCGGACCGGTTCTGGTGGCTCCATATACTGCAGACGTGGTGCCTTAGTTCGGCGCGGAACAGGAGACTGCAGTCCCACAAGGACGACCGAGTTCACTAACGTAACAAAGTTTCAGAAGGTACAATGGTGTTATATGTCGAAAATCGATTGTTGAATTAGTTTAATAACTGAAGACAACCATGTCATTTAAAAATACCTTGTCTTGTAGACAGTTCTTGAACTTCTTTTTCCAGCGCAATCATGTAAATATTAGTCTATTCTATGTATCCTATTTATTTGTGGCCACCACTTGGCTCCTCTAATAGCTTCCGCCAAAACTTTGCATCTGGCTACCCAGCGTCTTCCTCCCTATACCTCTTTCGAAAGTCGGAACTGAGGACAACCTCTCCCTCCGCTCCGCTCTTCGTCGTCGCAATCACGTGCGCTGCAGACGGGGGGCGGCAGGTGAAAGCGCAGTCGCCTCCGCGGGCCGGTAATGAGAATTCCAGCATCCGTCCGTCGCTCGGCACCTCGTTTGGAGTTCCCGGGGGACCTGTTTGTGTCTGGGTGCCGTGGGCCGGTCCGGCTCAGACCCGACCACGGCTGGCGGCAACTGCTGGCGGCTCCTGCTGGCGGCTGGGACGGGTGACCAGCGACTGGCCGGCTGGCGGGCTGGCGGGCTGACGGTGCCGGCTGACGGTGCGGCTGGCGGTGCCGGCGAGTGCCACGGAGCGGTCGCCGTCTGACCTCGCCTGGTCGTGACGGGCGGTCGGCCACAGCCGCGCGGCGCGCTCAGGGTCGACAGAGCCGTGCAGCGGGTCGCTCGCAGCCAGTCAGGCCCTGAACGGTGGGCTGCCCGCCGCCCTCCGGTCAGCGCCTCGGCAGAGGTCAGCAGCTAATCAGGTCACGTGCGGTACACTGCGGTGGCGGGTGTGACGTGAGTCACACTGCCCGTCCGCGGCTGCCTTGGCTGCCGCCCTGACCGGCACAGTGGACGGGCCGTGGACGGACCGTGAACGGACCGTGGACGGGCCGTGGACGGACCGTGGACGGACCGTGGACGGACCGTGGACGGACCCTGGACGGACCGTGGACGGACCGTGGACGGACCGTGGACGGGCCGTGGACGGGCCGTGGACGGACCGTGGACGGACCGTGGACGGACCGTGGACGGACCGTGGACGGACCGTGGACGGGCCGTGGACGGACCGTGGACGGACCGTGGACGGACCGTGGACGGACCGTGTACGGACCGTGGACGGACCGTGGACGGGCCGTGGACGGACCGTGGACGGACCGTGGACGGACCGTGTACGGACCGTGGACGGGCCTTGGACGGACCGTGGACGGACCGTGGACGGACCGTGGGCGGACCGTGGACGGACCGGCGGGGGTTCGCAGACCGTAGCGGACGGTCCGACAGACGGATGGCGGGGTTCGTAGAAGAGTCGGGCCGCCGCACAGTGGGCGGATTGACTTTGGGGGAGGGGTTTCCGCCCACTCCGTATATTTACCCTTCTAGCGCGACACGGCCCGAAAGCCGGCTTTGGCAGCCTTTAAGACAATGCGAATGAGTATGTAGGTCCTTTCTGGTGCGCTGATTTCAATTTTTATCTCAAGCGAGATATGAAAGAAAAATAGAGGTGCGATAACCCAAAATTAATGGTCACGACTCAAATCAAGCGTAAGCGTAAGCTAAATCCAACTGCTACATCCAATAGTAAAAGCGGACGGCTTACATTCCAAGCTGGTGTGCGAGTACCTATCATACTAACCTGGGAACTCTGTTGGCGTGTTGGTGGGCTGGTCTTTCGCGGTGGGTAGCCTGGCACATGGGCAAAGACAAAAATAAATCGCTGTTCAGCCACTCGCTGACAGTGCTGAAAAATTTAGGCTTACTTCGACACGCGGCCTCACACTTCTTCTTAATATTGGAGATGAGAAACCTTACGCTAGAACTTTGCGCCGAAGAAGAAGAAGATCCTCGCTAAATTTCACATCCAGGTGCTCCAGTAAATTCGTCACTGAAAGGCTCGAGACACCGACACTAAAGCCTTAACTCAGCAATATCGCGCCTGCTAACACACATCCTTCCACCCTATTCGCGCGCGACTGGTGGTTCGTGACCTGACCTGCTTTCCGGGTCACCTTATAGCACCGGTCCGGGCCGGGCCCGACCCGAATTTATTTTAAACTCATCCATATGATAGAAATACAAACTGTACTTTTTGACATTATAAAACCCAGGTTGCCTTATTGGAACAGCAATAAAGTAGAGGTGAAATCTTTAAATAATCTCCAAATCGCGTATCACCGTGAATCAGCTTGCGCGCTGCGCCCAACGCAGCGGCGATCGGGCAAAATGACCTGAACTGTACTTCCCGTTTGATCTGGTAGAGGATAATTGTTGTTTCTTTCATGTATATATATATATATATATATATATATATATATATATATATATATATATATATATATATATATATATATATATATATATATATATATATATATATGTGTGTGTGTGTGTGTGTGTGTACATTTCCTTCTCACATTTGGCACGTTCTCTTGCTCCAAAGACACGCTGCCGAAATGTGCGGAGGGCGGGTCCGGCCGACGCGACCCGAAAGTCTACGTTTAAGTTAGGTTTTCGCCATGAAATAACACCCGCAATAAAAAACAAAGCCCAGGACAAAGTGGCATGGAGAGTTTCGAACACAGTGGTATAGGTTTAATAGCATTTCCCGATAATTTATGTTTGGACCCGTGTCGTGCTAGAGCGGTCAATTCGCCTACAGTGCGCCGCCGGCCGTACCCGGGCGGACGTGACGGCCCGCGGACGGCCGCCGGCGACCGGGCAGCTCCGGAGAAAGTAACGGCCCGGTGGAGAGATGGTGTCCGTCGGCGGTGGCGGTGCAGTGTGGGTCGTGTGAGGACCACCGGACTGCCGGCCACCGCTGCTGGCCCTCGTATGGACTGGGTGGAAGCGTATAAGTTCATGCTGCACTCTGTCTACCGCTGCTGATCCTCTCATGGGCTGGGTGGAAGCGTATAAGTTCGACCGAATGGAGATGCAACGGAGCTGAATGATTTCGTGCATGGACGCTCCCAAATTACACATGCTAACGTTCCTCTGTATTATAATAGTCACGACCGAATTCTATACTGCGGTAAGCCAGCGTTTCCATGATACGGCCGTACACGACAGAAGAACAGCTGTCAGTGCAGCTAATGCGAGGTTTATGCAGGGTCCGGTGACTCATATTGGTGCATGTTTCGCCTCGGTGTCCTTGGAGGCTGGAGAATGTGGAGGGCCGCCACTCACTCCTTGGCATAAGCCGGATAACACGGCTCGGACACGGCCAGGCTGCCCGCTGTTAGTGCGAACAGCACCTAGGGCAGGCCCTGTTCGCTAGGGACGGCCCCTGCTCTCTGTCCTGATAAGCGGACGGTTCCTGCTCCCTGTCCTGATAAGCGGACGGTTCCTGCTCCCTGTCCTGATAAGCGGACGGCTGCTGCTCCCTGTCCTGATAAGCGGACGGTTCCTGCTCCCTGTCCTGATAAGCGGACGGTTCCTGCTCCCTGTCCTGATAAGCGGACGGCTGCTGCTCCCTGTCCTGATAAGCGGACGGTTCCTGCTCCCTGTCCTGATAAGCGGACGGTTCCTGCTCCCTGTCCTGATAAGCGGACGGCTGCTACTCCCTGTCCTGATAAGCAGACGGCCCCTGCTCCCTGTCCTGATAAGCGGACGGCTGTTGCTCCCTGTCCTGATAAGCGGACGGTTCCTGCTCCCGGTCCTGATAAGCGGACGGTTCCTGCTCCCTGTCCTGATAAGCGGACGGCTGCTGCTCCCTGTCCTGATAAGCGGACGGTTCCTGCTTCCTGTCCTGATAAGCGGACGGCTGCTGCTCCCTGTCCTGTTCGGTGAACGGGCCTTGCTCGCTCTCTTATTCGCTGTCTTGGTCAGAGACCGGGTCTCTGCCCTACTTGCTGTCCTGTCTGCTGTTCTGTTCACTGCCCTGGTCGCTGTCCTGCTCTGTTGATGGCCCTGCTCCCTGTCCTGCCCAGCAGACGGTCCCTGCTCCCTGTCCTGTTCGGTGAATGGATCTTGCTCGCTCTCTTATTCGCTGTCTTGGTCAGAGACTGGGTCTCTGCCCTACTTGCTGTCCTGTCTGCTGTTCTGTTCACTGCCCTGGTCGCTGTCCTGCTCTGTTGATGGCTCTGCCCGCTGTCCTGCTCTTTGTATGGCCACTGCTCGCTGTCCTGCCCTGCGGCGGCCGCTGTTCTGGCCGACTGCGTTGTGTATGCGGCTGTGACAATCAGTGTGAACCAGTGGCCGGACGTGGCAGCCATTAAGGTCACCGCCACCGGCACCGCCGCCACCGGCACCGCCGCCACCTCCGCCGTCGGCACTGCCACCGCCGCCACCTCCGCCGCCGGCACCGGCACCGGGGCGGTACACAGTCGCAGACATACGGGCGGTGCCGCGGCGGCGCACAGGGGCGGATGCATAGCGGCGCTGGCGATGTGGAGCGGCTGTGACAGATCGCGCTAATAGCAGCGACTTCCGGGCGGCTGAACCCACCGCGGCGGCGGCACGGCGGCTTCAGCGGAGTGCCTGAGGCAGTGTGACTGCGGCGGCGGCGCGTGGCCCGGCTGGCGTCGTCCGTGTCTGATGAGCCGGCAGCGGGCGTCATTAGTCGCCCGTGACGGATGACGCCTGTCGGGGGAATGGGTGGAGCGGCCCCGTGACGCGACGTGACGCGACGTGACGCCACCGAGCCAGCCGGCGGAACTGAGCCGCGTTACGCCACCGAGCGAGCTCGGCCGGCGCGCGTTACACCACCGAGCGGAGCTATGAGCGGAGCTGTGCGGTGAGCTGTGCTGAGCTGTGCGGTGGGCTGTGCTGAGCTGTGCGGTGAGCTGTGCTGAGCTGTGTGGTGAGCTGTGCTGAACTGTGTGGTGGACTGTGCTGAGCTGTGTGGTGGACTGTGCTGATCTGTGCGGTGGACTGTGCTGAGCTGTGTGGTGGACTGTGCTGAGCTGTGCGGTGGGCTGTGCTGAGCTGTGTGGTGGACTGTGCTGATCTGTGCGGTGGACTGTGCTGAGCTGTGCGGTGGGCTGTGCTGAGCTGTGTGGTGGACTGTGCTGAGCTGTGCGGTGGGCTGTGCTGAGCTGTGTGGTGGACTGTGCTGATCTGTGCGGTGGACTGTGCTGAGCTGTGTGGTGGACTGTGCTGAGCTGTGCGGTGGGCTGTGCTGAGCTGTGTGGTGGGCTGTGCTGAGCTGTTCGGTGGGCTGTGCTGAGCTGTGTGGTGGACTGTGCTGATCTGTGCGGTGGACTGTGCTGAGCTGTGTGGTGGACTGTGCTGAGCTGTGTGGTGGACTGTGCTGAGCTGTGCGGTGGACTGTGCTGAGCTGTGCGGTGGGCTGTGCTGAGCTGTGTGGTGGGCTGTGCTGAGCTGTGCGGTGGGCTGTGCCTGCCTCCGCCACTGACGTGATCCGCCGGACTCGAACACTGGCCGGACTCGAACACTCGAACACTGGCCCCAGCTGCCCACTCACGTATACCAGTGCGACACATACCCTAACTGGTGGATGGTAATACGTGTATGCTCGTGGATCAGAACTGATGCCAGCCGAGTTAGTCTCTTCGGTTTAATGCACGGCTGCGGATGAAAGGTACCGTCGGTGCATAACCCGTTTCCGGGTCATTTTCATCAACATCCTTCAGCGCGTTTTGGTCATGATTGTTTTTGCTGGTCCATATCCATATCATATCATGATATCATGTCCATATCATGATTATTTTTGCTGGTCAAAGTCCATATCCGGCTTTCGTGACAGTAGGATTATCTGATATCCATTTATGTCTGTCGTCATGCTGAAACCAAAACACATTCCATCAGTCAGATTGCACGGTCTATACCGGTTTCACAGCCTCATCAATTAGTAGGCGAGTTTGGTAAGATCCATATGATTGCCGTGATTCGCCACGCTAAAGCCAGCCGCCTTTCGCTTGACTCATCTAATGTATCTAATGTATCTCCATCATCACAAGGACATTATCTCTCCCGTCATCGAAAAGGACGTTTCCCATGACTCTGAAAAGTTTCGGCTCTCACACCTTCCCGGCATATACCGGGGGTGCGTCTTCCTACATGCAGTCGTGATTTCTGCTCGCAGTCGTGCCGGCGGAAGTTTGATAGGACATGTGGCGGTCACACGCGACAGTGCGATGGGGTGTTCCACATCTCACGACGCTGCAGAACCGTTCAAAACAGAATTGTGTTTGTCCGTCCGAGAGTAGTCTTCCTGTTCAGCATAGCATTATTGAAATGTCAACACCAGCGTATGTCCCGCCAGTGAATGTTAGTGGCGGCTGGCAGTGGGCCCAACGGAATATGATGGAACAGGACCGTCCAGTGGTGCGCCCAGCAGACGATGGCAGGACAGCGGCGTCCAGCAGCGTCCAGCGGCGTCCAGCGGCGTCCAGCAGCGTCCAGCGGCGTCCAGCGGCGTCCAGCGGCGTCCAGCAGCGTCCAGCGGCGTCCAGCAGCGTCCAGCAGCGTGGTCCAGCGGGTCCCGTCAGCGTCTCGGCAGGTCCATGAGCCAGATGGCGAACCCCCAGTCACCGGTGCAACCCATCCCGGTCCGGTCCGGTACGGTCCGGTCTGGCCGACGGGCCGCGCGGGTCAGTCGGTCATCGGTCCAGTGACATCCAGTCCAGTGACATCCAGTCCAGTGACATCCAGTCCAGTGACATCCAGTCCAGTGACATCCAGTCCAGTGGCATCCAGTCCAGTGGCATCTAGTCCAGTGACATCCAGTCCAGTGACATCCAGTCCAGTGACATCCAGTCCAGTGACATCCAGTCCAGTGACATCCAGTCCAGTGACATCCAGTCCCGTGACATCCAGTCCAGTGACATCCAGTCCAGTGGCATCCAGTCCAGTGGCATCCAGTCCAGTGCTATCCAGTCCAGTGCCATCCAGTCCAGTGACATCCAGTCCAGTGACATCCAGTCCAGTGACATCCAGTCCAGTGACATCCAGTCCAGTGACATCCAGTCCAGTGACATCCAGTACAGTGGCATCCAGTCCAGTGGCATCCAGTCCAGTGGCATCCAGTCCAGTGACATCCAGTACAGTGACATCCAGTCCAGTGACATACAGTCCAGTGACATCCAGTCCAGTGACATCCAGTCCAGTGACATCCAGTCCAGTGGCATCCAGTCCAGTGGCATCCAGTCCAGTGGCATCCAGTCCAGTGACATCCAGTCCAGTGACATCCAGTCCAGTGACATCCAGTCCAGTGACATCCAGTCCAGTGGCATCCAGTCCAGTGGCATCCAGTCCAGTGGCATCCAGTCCAGTGGCATCCAGTCCAGTGGCATCCAGTCCAGTGACATCCAGTCCAGTGACATCCAGTCCAGTGGCATCCAGTCCAGTGGCATCCAGTCCAGTGACATCCAGTCCAGTGGCATCCAGTCCAGTGGCATCCAGTCCAGTGGCATCCAGTCCAGTGACATCCAGTCCAGTGACATCCAGTCCAGTGACATCAAGTCCAGTGACATCCAGTCCAGTGACATCCAGTCCAGTGGCATCCAGTCCAGTGGCATCCAGTCCAGTGGCATCCAGTCCAGTGGCATCCAGTCCAGTGGCATCCAGTCCAGTGGCATCCAGTCCAGTGGCATCCAGTCCAGTGGCATCCATTCCAGTGGCATCCAGTCCAGTGGCATCCAGTCCAGTGGCATCCAGTCCAGTGGCATCCAGTCCAGTGGCATCCAGTCCAGTGACATCCAGTCCAGTGACATCCAGTCCAGTGACATCCAGTCCAGTGACATCCAGTCCAGTGGCATCCAGTCCAGTGACATCCAGTCCAGTGACATCCAGTCCAGTGACATCCAGTCCAGTGACATCCAGTCCAGTGACATCCAGTCCAGTGACATCCAGTCCAGTGGCATCCAGTCCAGTGGCATCCAGTCCAGTGGCATCCAGTCCAGTGTCATCCAGTACAGTGGCATCCAGTCCAGTGGCATCCAGTCCAGTGACATCCAGTCCAGTGACATCCAGTCCAGTGACATCCAGTCCAGTGACATCCAGTCCAGTGACATCCAGTCCAGTGGCATCCAGTCCAGTGGCATCCAGTCCAGTGACATCCAGTCCAGTGACATCCAGTCCAGTGGCATCCAGTCCAGTGGCATCCAGTCCAGTGGCATCCAGTCCAGTGGCATCCAGTCCAGTGGCATCCAGTCCAGTGGCATCCAGCCCAGTGACATCCAGTCCAGTGACATCCAGTCCAGTGACATCCAGTCCAGTGACATCCAGTCGAGTGACATCCAGTCGAGTGACATCCAGTCCAGTGACATCCAGTCCAGTGACATCCAGTCCAGTGGCATCCAGTCCAGTGGCATCCAGTCCAGTGACATCCAGTCCAGTGGCATCCAGTCCAGTGACATCCAGTTCAGTGACATCCAGTCCAGTGACATCCAGTCCAGTGACATCCAGTCCAGTGACATCCAGTCCAGTGACATCCAGTCCAGTGGCATCCAGTCCAGTGGCATCCAGTCCAGTGACATCCAGTCCAGTGACATCCAGTCCAGTGGCATCCAGTCCAGTGGCATCCAGTCCAGTGGCATCCAGTCCAGTGGCATCCAGTCCAGTGACATCCAGTCCAGTGACATCCAGTCCAGTGACATCCAGTCCAGTGACATCCAGTCCAGTGACATCCAGTCCAGTGACATCCAGTCCAGTGGCATCCAGTCCAGTGGCATCCAGTCCAGTGACATCCAGTCCAGTGGCACAGCCGTCCGTCCGACCGGCAGTCAAGCCGCCGCGCCGCCGGGCCGGGCCGCCGGGCCGGGCCTCCGGGCAGGCCAGCCTCGTCAGGCCAGCCTCGTGTCCCACAGGAGTCGGCAGGAAGGAGGGAAACTCAACAGCAAAAACCGACAGTCAGGAAGGAGGGAAATCGACCAGAAAAGTGACAGAAATTTGCGATGACGGGTTTAACTCTCTGAATCACAGATTATATTATTGCTCTAGCGAATGCATTGCAAATATCGATGGATTGATACAGGAACAAGCAGAGATCCATTGCTTGCTTCAAAATGATACGTTCATGGTCGATACTCGGCCAGGATGGACCATCTGGCGAGACACCAGCTGCATGAGCCACGAGTTGCGGTCGGAATTCGGCACCGTTATCTTCCTCATCATCGGTGCGTGACCACCATCATCACCGACTCTGTCCCGGGGCTCCGCCTCTGACATCTGTGACAGTCTGCGTGATCACCATCATCACCGACACTGTCCCGGGGCTCCGCCTCTGACAGCTGTGACAGTCATCACCGACTCTGTCCCGGGGCTCCGCCTCTGACAGCTGTGACAGTCTGCGTGATCACCATCATCACCGACACTGTCCCGGGGCTCCGCCTCTGACAGCTGTGACAGTCATCACCGACTCTGTCCCGGGGCTCCGCCTCTGACAGCTGTGACAGTCTGCGTGACCACCATCATCACCGACTCTGTCCCGGGGCTCCGCCTCTGACAGCTGTGACAGTCGGAATGGTGCCGATAGCCTCCGGATCTCGGCGACCCAAATTACGGCCACAAACATCGACCAGACGGTGATCGCATGTCTGTCATTAACGGCCGAGAGGACGGTCATCAGGGGGCCTCGCAGGCACCGCCCGAGCTCCAGCCAGAGCACTACTCAGGGCACGACCCGAGACTTCACGTAGCTTACCCACTACACAGGATCCAGGCCAGGAAATGGAACAGCCCCAATCATTCCCTATATACCGGTCCAGGAAGCAGAGAGCCTCCAGGTGGAGCTGTCTGTTACCAGCTAGAGAGAAATGGCCGTAAGGGTGAGCTGTTTGGAGAAATGCAGACACAACCCATCCGTCATATCGTCTGATGAGATGCCACAAACAGCCAGGCTTCCGGTAGGCCAGCGGGGGCTGCGGGGCGACGCCGAGACGATAACGGTGAAAGCGAGCGTGACTCGCATACCTCTCCGCACCAGCCATTAGTGATTAATCGCGCCGTCTGGGACTACGCACTTCTGATGGAGGATAGGATAGTGCACTCGGTACGTACGCGTTACTTGCGAAAAGAGGCTGATCCTGAATTAACGTAAAACCAATTGTTCCTCGTGAGGCACGGGAGTTCTCTTGTATCGTGCTTGAGCCCTGAACCCAGCCAAGGCAGCTCAGAAGTCTTAGCCCGCTGCTGGAATCTGCGCGGCATTTGCCCCTGGTGCTGGACGGTATCTGACGCCTATGTCATCCTCCTATCGCACCGCTCCCCTCCTCTACAGCATCCTCCTCCCAGCGCCATTAACGCCCAGAGGGTTTCCCATCCTGCCCGTCGCCGCTGCCTCCGCCGCCACGACGCGACCTCCGGCTCTCCGATCTCGCATACCTGGCTGGTGACGTCACGGCTGACTGGGCAGCGGCGGCGGGTCGCGGTGACTGGCGGTGACGGTCACCGAACGGTCACCGGGACCGCACCGGGCCGCACCGGGGCCGCACTGGGACCGCACCGGGGCCGCACCGGGGCCGCACCGGGCCGCGTCGGGGCCGCACCGGGCCGCGCCGGGGCCGCACTGGGACCGCACCGGGCCGCACCGGGCCGCACCAGAGGCCGGACCCGAGGCTGTATCTCAAGCTCCGGCCGGTGCAGAAAACGATGAGATCGAGGGGACTCAGGTGAAAAGGGTCCGATGTCTGTCCTGTCCCCCTGTCTCCCTGTCTGTATCGAGAGTCCGATGCAGACAGGGTTCAGAGACATAATACCAGATGAAATGTAAGGCTGGTGAGATATCTTTCTGATAAGCTTGCTGGCAGAGATTCTGAAATGTCCGTCACAGAGGTTCATGTCTATTGTCCATTCCACGAAGGTCGACCAGATGACCTCGTCCTCGGCTGCGGCCCCGTTTACGGACGGCCGAGCTGCCAACTGCTTCGGTTATAACTCTGGCTTCCTTGGCCAGCCTCGGACTGGCTGTTCTTGGGCTCCCAAGGTACAGACGGCAATAACTTGATTGGACATAACCTGTATGGTGTGAACTCTCGATCTGCGTGACCTGTGTGGCGCGATTCGCCGGTCGAACTACCCGCGGAAGACCGGTTCTGTTCACCTGTTGAACTATTTCCAACAACCTGTTTTAACATACGGCCAACTTGTGCAGCACTAGTCGCTCTCTCTTCTTCTGTCGGTGTGAGCCGTGAGGATTGTAGGTCACCGTCAGCGATGGGACATCGGCACCTCACTGAAAATTCCACGGCCGCTTATGGTTTGTCACTGAAATGTACAATTTGCGACTGACAACACGCCTTTGAATACATTTATGCAACGAGAGTACAGAGAAAATAGCATTAACGATCTGATACATAGATTCCGAGTAGACCGTGGCTGATGTGTGTTGCTCTCTCGTTTCAGTTGAGCTGTACTCTAGCCCCGTTGATACCAATGTTCACTTCTCTCGTTTCAGTTGAGCTGTACTCTAGCCCCGTTGATACCAATGTTCCCTTCTCTCATTTCAGTTGAGCTGTACTCGAGCCCCGTTGATACCAATGTTCGCTTTTCTCGTTTCAGTTGAACTGTACTCGAGCCCCGTTGATACCAATGTTCACTTCTCTCGTTTCAGTTGAGCTGTACTCTAGCCCCGTTTATATCAATGTTCACTTCTCTCGTTTCAGTTGAGCTGTACTCTAGCCCCGTTGAGACCAATGCTCACTTTTCTCGTTTCAGTTGAGCTGTACCTGAGCCCCGTGGAGACGTACTGCGAAAACATCGACTACTATATCCCGGATGAGGAAAACTTCACCAAGTCTTTCTCCGAGGAGCGTATGGCGCGATTGCGTGAGTATAACTACATGGTCCCTTGATCAGCAATGAGAATGTTTGTGAAGTTTTCTATTCAGGCGCCACAAACTTGGTTTGTCCAGCGGACTTAAATCATATTTGAATTGTTTTAACGTTTAAAGGGACATTGGTCAGACTTAAACCCACCAGTGGGACATTTTGGCCCACCATTTTTTAATACTCGATCCATGCTACTACGCGTTACGAGCGACGGTGATTCATCAGACCAAATTAATATTTATATCTGTTCTGTTATCAACATAGCTATGTCCTCGTTCTCCCGTTACATTTATCGACACATTGGCGTTTCAACACGAATAATGCGTCGGTCACTCCTGAGTTCTGACTGAACTTCGTCAGGTCGTGCCCGAGTGTTATCTTCTAACGAACATGTTATGTTAATGCCTTTCTCACGCCGGATCACCGTATTTCAGACATGGCGCGCTCCATGATCGCGCTGTTCATCGCGGCTTTCTTCTTCGTTTTCGTCGCCTTCTGGACGGGGGTGACGGGCTGCTGGCGCCGGTCACCGGGGAATATCGGCACCACGGCTGCTCTGATGCTGCTCGCCTGTGAGTGAACCGGCCACACGGACAGACGGGCATACGGGCAGACGGGCAGACGGGCAGACGGGCAGACGGGCAGACGGGAGGACGGGAGGACGGGCAGACGGACATACGGGCAGACGGAGGCAGACGGGCAGACGGGCAGACGGGCAGACGGGCAGACGGGCAGACGGGCAGACGGGCAGACGGGCAGACGGGCAGACGGGCAGACGGGCAGACGGGCAGACGGGCAGACGGGCAGACGGGCAGACGGGCAGACGGGCAGACGGGCAGACGGGCAGACGGGCAGACGGGCAGACGGGCAGACGGGCAGACGGCAGACGGGCAGACGGGCAGACGGGCAGACGGGCAGACGGGCAGACGGGCAGACGGGCAGACGGGCAGACGGGCAGACGGGCAGACGGGCAGACGGGCAGACGGGCAGACGGGCAGACGGGCAGACGGGCAGACGGGCAGACGGGCAGACGGGCAGACGGGCAGACGGGCAGACGGGCAGACGGGCAGACGGGCAGACGGGCAGACGGGCAGACGGGCAGACGGGCAGACGGGCAGACGGGCAGACGGGCAGACGGGCAGACGGGCAGACGGGCAGACGGGCAGACGGGCAGACGGGCAGACGGGCAGACGGGCAGACGGGCAGACGGGCAGACGGGCAGACGGGCAGACGGGCAGACGGGCAGACGGGCAGACCGAGGCAGGGCGCAGGACGTATGCGTCTCTCGTCTCAAGCGAAACGAGATGGGATTTAGATGAACAAGACGGGACCATTTACACTGACAAATGTGACATGTTTATGCAACTTGTCTGATGCTGGTCTTGTTTATGTGTCAGTCTGTGTGGCGCCGTGTGTATACCGTTTGGACCATACCCGCACAGCTGGCCTTCTGACCAGCGTATCTGTACGTTTCCTCTACATGTCTGTTCGCAGCCGGCTCCATGGGTCTGTGGCACGGAGTGCAGTACTGTGTGTTCACGTCTGTTCTGCATGTGTTCAGGTCTGTTCTGCATGTGTTCAGGTCTGTTCTGCATGTGTTCAGGTCTGTTCTTCATGTGTTCACGCCTGTTCAGCATGTGTTCAGGTCTGTTCTGTATGTGTTCAGATCTGTTCTGCATGTGTTCACGTCTGTTCTGCATGTGTTCAGGTCTGTTCTTCATGTGTTCACGTCTGTTCTGTATGTGTTCAAGGTATGTTCTGCATGTGTTCAAATCTGTTCTGTATGTGTTTACATCTGTTCTGTATGTGTTCAGATCTGTTCTGTATGTGTTCATATCTGTTCTGTATGTGTTCACATATGTTCTGTATGTGTTCACGTCTGTTCTGCATGTGTTCAGGTCTGTTCTTCATGTGTTCACGTCTGTTCTGCATGTGTTCAGGCCTGTTCTTCATGTGTTCACGTCTGTTCTGTATGTGTTCAGGTATGTTCTGTATGTGCTCAGATCTGTTCTGTATGTGTTCACATCTGTTCTGTATGTGTTCAGGTCTGTTCTCGGCCGGCTCCATGGGTCTATGGCATGGCGTGCAGTACTATGAACAGAAGAAGCTGAACGAGGCGCCGTTCTACCAGAGTTGGCCGCCGGTAAGGCACTCAATGGGACACAGCCTCTACACACAGACGTGGTCGGTCGGTCCCTGATTTGTGGCCCGGCCTGTCAGACATCAGCTGGAGCCACTCAGTTTAGCACGATGTCTTGTTTACATTTGTGTTAGCGGGAATTGCGATGCAGCTCCTAAGTGCTGTATTTGGGACATACTTCCCCGAATAACCAACAATTCTCTGGAGGTTGACTTTTTGACATGGATACTTACCTACGTATATAATGTTTTCACGATTATCTTCTTTCTTCCATGCTAATTAATCGGAGAACGTTCAACGTTTAAAAACTGTTTCACATATGGCTTTACCCATCATTGTTCGGCGCCATATAACTATATCGTTACGGCGCCCTTAGCCCAATCATCATCATTCGCTTCCATTAAATGCATTTTAGCTGCACCAATTAAAGTTCAGCCGCTTTCTGCAGTTGCTGGTTTTACTGAACAAGTCATGATATAATGTGCCTAAACGCAATGAAATATCATCGAGGCTATCTTCATCCCACCAATAGCTTGATTCTTATTTCACTTCACACAATGGAACTCATTTCCAATACATTTCCATATGGACTGGAAAGGTGGTCGATATAATGCTATGTTTATGTTATACGAGAAACGAGAATATGCCACTAGCGCTCAAAGTTGAATAATTTTATCACCTGTGACCATCAGTCGTAGGTATCGCATTATATTTATCGTATGTTTAGCCTTTCTTGCTAACGTGACCAATAGACGTTTCTGAACTCGCATAAAATCGCAACGCAACTCTATGTTAAATACTGCGTGCCTTAATAGGTAAACGAATGGATTTCTAGATTTGTGCAATCTAGCTTGAAACGATGTTTTCCTCCAAAGGGTTTCCTCTGACCGTTCCTTCGCATGACCTGCATCGTGCGTTTTATCGTGAAGTTGATGAGTGGTCTTCTTTTTCTGCCTCATTGTTGTGCATGCCTTCATAACTACCTCCTTCTTATGCAGCGACCTGCATTTTCTTTCTCCCTTCTGGAAATGCATCGTGCCGCAATCTCTGATCAGTGGCGGCGGATAAGGGGGGGGGGGGGGACATATGATTTTGCCCCCCCCCCATAAATTTGTAAGAGAGGGAGCCTGGGCCCTCCAAGAAGTTAGTTCGATATTTTTATTTTTGACCGAAACAATGCCCCACGGCCCCGATGTGCCCCCAGCTAGTCTAAGGGGACTTCTAAAGCCGACAGAAGGCCCTGCAAAATATAGTGGCCTAAATCCGAAGAGATACCATTTCGCGTTTTGTTTTTGTTTGGTGGGGTGTGTGTGTGTGTGTGGGGGGGGGGGGGGGGCTTTGACCGTGGGAGGGGCCCTTTAGCCGAGAGGGCCCCCTGGGTTTCTTTGCCCCCCCCCATCCGAAAATACGACCCGCCGCCACTGGCTCCGATGATCACGATATGATTACTGCACTTTATTTGAGCTAAGGAATGATATATCTGAGTGATAAATGACGACCGTTCATTTATCACATATCATCACACTGTGCACGCACGTCTTCCCGTCACTTCACTGTCACTCATTTGAGCCCATGTTGCCTCTTCCCTCATGCGTGCCTGCGTTTTTTGGGGACAGGATGCGCGTGTTCTGCCACATGTCACGTCGTCTTCTGTTACATGTCACGTCCTCTTCTGTTACTACTTACTGTCTGTGGCGTTCGTTCGCGACCGCCTGGCTCTGACGCAGAGGTGAACAAAATCGTCGAAATTTGTTACGCATTTTCGGAAGCCGTTGAATTGAACTACCACGCATGAACTATGATCTAGCGAAAGCTTGATATATACATAGCGTCATCATGACGTGGAACGTTCGGCCTGGGAAACTTGCGAACGCTTTAGATAAACACTTTATCAGTATTTTGTTATTCAGAAGTTTCCCGAAACTTTAACGCAAGTTTCCGTCGATGTTCTTCACCTTTGCGGCCGCCCTTCTGATGTCTCTCGACGATCCCCGTCCTTTCTAGCTGGCGCAGGAGTACAGTCACGCCGCCTTCGACTGGAGTTATTTCCTGGCATGGGTCGGAGTCGGCTGTTCGTTCTTCAGTTTCCTGTTCCTAGCCATCGCCTCGTGCTGCCTTCGCTCGGAGCGAGCCAAGGCGGCGGAGGCGGCGCAGTCGCAGCTGGTGATGCCAGGTAACTGTGTGTAACCAGATCTCCGAGACACGCGCCGCCGGACACAGCCGTGTCATGTGCGCAGCCCGTCAAACAGCAGGTCGTGCTGGGTGGAGGCTGCATGCTTGGTGACTATTGACTAACGCTTCTGGCTTGTTCGATAGAAGACGTATTGGCTTCGGGCGCACGCATCTCCAAATCCGCTGGAGCCTTCCCACTGCTCCTTTCCTGTCATGACTTAAAAACTGCCAAAATACCTCGGAGCATCACTTGTATACCAAGACAGACCACCTGAACAGTCCTCCTGCCCATCCTAACACCTAACCTAATCCAGCTGCATAGTCGGAGTGGCACGTCGCTAACCGCCGGTCGGCTCCTGGCTTTCAGCTGCTGCAGGAGCGCAGCGTGGCCGTGTTTGATTGGTCCTACTTTATCGCCTGGGTCGGGGTCGGCTGGGTGCTCGTGGCGGCGCTCCTGTTCGTCGGTGCCTCGGTCTGCCTCAAGCGCGAAATGTACAGCGAGAAGCGTCGCAACCTGCCCTACATCATGCCCGGTAGGTAGCGGTGCCTACTCAGAGAGTAGCGTATAGAGGACGCCCCCGGCGCTGAGCGACTCTGGTAAGTGGCGCTGCTTGCAGTTGGTGGTTGCCATCGGTCGGCGAGTTCGTGGCTGGCCGAGCGGGCTCCGCCAGCACTCATCAGACGTCATGATGACATGATAATTGCATGATGTAACGTGGTAAAGATTGATAGGAAGGAGAGGCATCAGTTGTGTTCCAACAGACAGATCACGACGGTGTATACTGTATACAGCAACGCCCGAAACGCTTCCTAGTTACTTGACCGACGTTGCGCTAAGCAGTCGTTTATATCAACGTTTTGCATCTGAAAATTTTCCCAGCATGTCTTGACAATAGCTTGCTGCTCGTTTTCTGACCTGGTTAATGTAAATATACGCCATCTAATGAAAATGTAGCGATTCTGCAATTGTTATAGAATCGAACCGAAGCATTCCACACGCAGTCGCTACAGTAATTGACACCACTATGCGATTTCAGTTTACCCCACCAAGTCCTCCAACGGTGGATACGGCCCCAACCCGGGCTACGCCTACGCCGCCTCCTACAGCCAGCCGGGTCCGTACTACAACGGGCAGCAGTACGCCTACAACTACTAAGACACCACCAGCGCCGCCTGGCGGGCGGCGGAGCAACTACCATTCCCTCAGCGAATCCGTGTGCCGCTCAGCCAGATACATGGCGAACATTTCGAAACTGTGCCGCGGCAGTGACGGGCACGACTTGACACCGTGAATGAGAACCCCTCGGGCTGTGCTGTCACCCTGACGTGCGATGTCGCGGAGTCAGCTGCCAGAGACCACGTCTGCCCCACTGCCGGTGGTTTATCTCACGGCGTACGGCGGCTTCGCTGCCCGCGCGGTGGGGCCGCTCCCGTCTTGCCGCCTCAATGACCAGTGTTACTCCTGCGGCCGGCGTGCTCGGCGACCGCCACTGGAGGACAGGCGCGTCCACACAGAGCTCGCGAGTCCGAACCGTCCGCTACCGTCCTCGGTAGGCTGGTCTACTCTCGCCGCGGTGTTCGCGAGCCAGGGGTGTTCGACAGCCAGGTGCGTCAGCCGGACAGTGGCAGTGCCGACAGGAGCAGAGCCGCTGTGAGCAGCCAGGAGTAATCCCGGCCCGGCGGCCGTGTACCGCACCGTGAGCTCACCGTAAACGGTGTACATAACAGCCCGCACGATATCCCTGAGGTGCGGGACCGGCGGGGAGAGGGGCAGGACCCGGGAAGAAGGGTGGGAGGGGGGTCGCGTCCGAGTGTGAGGGAGAGACGAACAGCGAGGGTGTGGGAAGTGGATCATGTGCGTCATTGTATGTGCGTGAGTGAGTGAGGGAATGTCGATTGATATAAGTGAGCGCGCGGCGTGAGCGTCGATGTGTGTGACTGGGAGATCACGATGACGAGAGATCATTATCATATATCTCTGTGTTACCCATGTGTCGAAACCAATACATCGAATCGACATCACTGAACGAATTCGGCGCCATGTGATGGAAGATTAGAAAGGCAATCGTTACGCTGAAGCGAATATCGAGGCACGATTAACGCTTCTCAATCAGCTTTCCACTGACAGTGCAATCGCTATAATCGCTCTGAGGGAATAGGAGCTAGCATTCAACAAGATGAGAAAAAATAGGTCGGAGCAAAACGTATCGGCTTTTGAGGAGAAACGCCGCTATTTTAAGAGCATATCAAATGGGAAATATTTTGAATACTTACGGGGCATGATCGGTGACTTTACAACGAACCCAAAGCGCTTCTGGACGTTCCTAAAATGTATAAAAGGATCAAAGGGCCAAATTTCAGCATTGTCAGATGGCAATCGGGATATTAGCGACCATAAGGAGAAAGCCAACCTACTGAACGGAGCGTTTGCAAAAAAAAATCACGGCCCCCGACGTAAATGTATTCCCTGAAACAGTAGATTATGACTTGCCGAATCTGCACCAGTTCTCGTTTTCAGGAACACGTATTCGGGCTGTGTTGGAGGATCTTAATGTGCACAAAGCTTGTGGTCCAGACAGTATCAGTTCCCGAATAATACAAGAGTGCCGGAACGAACTAGTGCACCCGCTTAGTATCATATTCCAGAAATCAGTCGAGCAGGGGGTGTTTCCGACCAGATGGGCTGAGGCCAACATTGTTCCAATTTTCAAAAAGGGGAGTAAGAAACAACCAGAAAATTATCGCAGCGTCTCTCTCCTCCCGCTACTCGGCAAAGTATTGGAAAGATGTGTTTTTGAGCAACTTTGGTTGCATGTCACACCAGCGCTTAACGAAAACCAGCATGGTTTCGTCCCACGCAGATCGTGTGACACGAACTTGGCCTGCTTATTAAAAACAGCGTGGGAGTCAATTCATTGCAGGCACCAAACGGATGTGATCTACACGGACTAATCGTCGGCGTTTCAGAGCGTGAACCACAAACTTCTTATTCACAAGCTTCAAAAGTCCTACAAAGTGTCGGGGAATGCTCTAAAATGGATATCAACGTTTCTCTGTAATCGTAGGCAGCGGGTAAATGTAAATGACAAATCTTCTGATTGGACCACGGTTCGCTCTGGGACGCCGGAGGGAAGTCTGGGATCACCGTTGCTCTTTGCCATGTATATAAATGACTTACCGGCCAGCATACAGTCCAGCATCCTGCTGTTTGCTGACGACGTCAAACTGTATAGGAAAATTACCTGTCAGGAAGACAGCAATTCTCCAGGCAGATATTGAGCGACTCACACGCTGGTCGGAAGCCTGGAGGCTCAATTTAAATCCATCAAAGTGTCAATCGTTTCGGATATCACTAAACTTAACTAACATCATCCAGACCACATACAAAATTCGCGACACCCCCCTTCAACATGTAGAAAAAGTTCGCGATTTGGGGGTGTGGCTGGACAAGAAACTTACATTTGCCGACCATATAGACTTTGCAGTCAGCAAAGCGAACAGGATGCTGGGCCTGCTCATTCGATCTTTCCAGACCGGCAGAGTGGCGGGAGGACTGGCCGCTGTCCCCCTATTAGCAGCATACTACGCTAACGTTCGGTCCATTCTTGAATACGGTTGCGTCATTTGGGGTAGGGCTGCAAAAACCCATTTAGGCCGACTGGGCAGAGTCCAGCACAAATGTATCATGTGGCTGGCTGCCTACTCACACACCAGTCGGCCTTCCCACTCACTCTCATATCACGATCTGCTGAAGCTTTTCAAAATTAGCAGCCTGTCCCAAAGAAGGCGTCAGCACATTTGTTTCATTCAAAAAGTCATGTCAGGAAGAACGGATTCAGCCTTCCTACTCGGAAGCATCCCCATTCACGTGCCCCAGCGTCGAACTAGAGCTGCACAATCCCAACTCCTTCACGTTCCATCCACACGTGAAGCGCGAGTGGAGACCATTAAACGTGGGCTGTTCGGGAGGGCCGTTAGGGCGTATAATGAATACCTGGCAAAATGTCCATCGGCAGACCCATTCGGGGCATCCTACCAAGTGTTTAGAGCTGGGGTACTGAGATATTTTAAACAGTGTCCATTTTAATATCTGATTATAGCTCTTACAATCGTTGCTTTATGTGTATTTTAGGGTTGTGTTATGTGCTTTTATGCATATTTTCAAGTTTGTATTTTTATGTGATTTGTAGGTTTGTGTTTCTATGTGTATGTTATTGATGTGATGTTGAATTGAAGCGTTTAAACTTTGGACTTGAGCTGTAATTGGGTTACTGCTGCCTGTTGCTCATTTACTTGAATAAACTAAAACTAAAAACTAAATAACTGTAGACAGTTTATTAAATCAATCATGCACTTTCCACTTATCCACACCAAGAAACCAAACACATTAACCTTGCTCACCTAATACACATACAAACCACATACATACTCGCACCTACGCCGTGTTCGGCCTGTACTCATCATAATCATACACCCTGAAGGGCACATCGAACGACACTGTGCCGTACTCCCTGGCCTTCAACATCGCCGCCAGCAGGTCCCGCTGCTTCACCCGGCACAGCCCGGTGCGAGCCGTGTCCAGGATCTCCCCGGTCGACTCGGAGACGAACTGGCGCAGCAGGGCGACGTTACGGTAGTCCAGCACGAGGTACTCGTCCCTGCACGCCGGGCACGCATTGCCGGTGGCCAGCTGGCCGCCGCGCACGCACGTGCGTCGCGTCTTGCGCGGCGGGATATGCCCCTTGTGGTTGCGCCGGTAGCTGCGCCACACGGGGTCGGAGCCGTAGGTGGCGCGGTAGGCGGCGCTCTGCAGGTAGGTGATGCTGGTCTCCACGGGCACGGGGTTGCTGCGGTCCTTGTTGAGCGGCCGCATCTCCTGCTGAGACTCCTGGTCGGGGGTGACGGCGAGTGCAGCGGCTGAGGTGCGCAGACCCCCCGCCAGGGACGGGCGGCCGGACCGACACAACGCCGCACCCGCCGACCGCAGCACAGATTGCATCGCTAGCTGCGCCGCGCCGGAGTGGATCAAACCAGATCGAACCGGCTCGAGTCGGATTACACCAGATCAGACTGAGCGGGAGCAGGCTGGATCAGACTGGACGAGACAATATAGTCCCGCTCTTGCAGCAAGTACCTATGTGGTACAACGAAGCACTAACACTACAAACTGAAACAAAGCAGAGCACCAGTTGAGATCAGACACTGGTGTTCAGTTATGCAAACCAGTATAACATGTCAAGTGCCACTTCAGGCAGTTGGGACAAACACGCATTGCAATAAGAGATATGACAAAACATGTTTTTGGTGTCCGTGCCTGCTTCACACATAGCATACTTATATATCTTTCTTATACAACTCACTCATACATATTTATTTTAAAAAATATATGGTGCTGGATTTTTTGGTAGACATAGTAAATGATCATGTTGTCATGAGGGTCAAATGTGTTACACTTTCTGCACAGAGGCATTTGGAACAAAGTTGCACTGTGTAAAAAACACAAATTGGCACATGTTCTTAAAGCTGATAGTGATGACATATCATATGAATCTGTAAGGAGACTACAGTTTCTTTAAAACCAATGAACTCCTACACAAACCAATTTGCTTATTAAAAACAAAAAGATGTACCAGATGTTTGGACACCTACCCCAAACAAAGCCCAATTTTGATTTGAACAATACAAATTGAGGTTTCACACAATAGAGTTAACTACCACAAGATGTGACATGCTGTACAAACTACAATCAAACATTCATGGTAGTGGTGGTGTATTGGAGCTTCAGGGCATATAGGGTAAAGAACCATCATGACAAACACATCCAACACTTCACTTTCATGCTATTGTCATTCTTCAGTGTGTCAGTATCATCTGCATCACCAATAGCATACAAAGTTTGGTGTTATGATGTCCAGTATAACAGTTGCTTACCATACACCACCATCATGAAATGTGTATAAGTATTATGGGTAGGGTAGTATTACAGCTGCTGTTGAATTTCATTAGGTACCTCCTGGTAAAGTTATAATATAAACAAATAATGAAGCGTGTTTGAACACATTTCCGTAATATATAGTTTGGTAACACTTCAGTCCCCTATAGCAAGTCCAGCCTTATGGTAGTTTGAACCTGAACAGTAGAAAGCAACAGCACTGCAACTATGGACAGAGGGCCTACAAATGCCCTGTGGGCTTAAAGGGACTGTCCCTGTCCCAGTTCCCACCTTCCCAAAAGTTGTCAAATGTACGCCACTTGTGGTGCACAATATGAAGTAGTTGCTGCCAAACACAATTATGACATTTGTTTCTCGCAAACAGTGCTCAATTTAATAAAAGTTAAGTTTTACTATTTGGGTTGATGACGTCATATTGAGCTCTAAAGAGCTACACAGAAATCCTTTATGCTGCCAAAGTATGGGCACAATTATTTTGAGACAATGCTGGCACTTTGAATGCAAAACAAACCAACTACCAAACCATTGAAAAATAGCAAATATCCCCAAGGTTCACCTTAAAACAAGTCAACTATCATTACCAGTTGGGTAAAGAGAGACAACGCCGTCAGTTTAGAGGCCCTATTCAAATACACATGGGCCTGATTTTTTTTTACAGATGTCAAAATCAAACTCAAATCTCTTTTTGATTAGATCATTGTGGTCGTTTTAACTGCTACCATACTTAATTTCAATGCCAAGCCATCAAAATGGCTATCTCAACTCAAATTTAATGTTAAGGTGGGAACTGGGATAGTCCCTTTACTACATTGTGCAAGGTTTTTAGATGCACAAATTACAGTTACACAACCTCACAAGGAACTCACACATTTACTTTAAGAAAATCCTACCAATCAAAATCAAACAATACGAATCATAAGGGCATTTTAACTCTGTGCTTAAAAAGTTAAAACCGTCACGGAATAGGGATAGGTGATCTGAGAGATAGTGTGGGGAACCTGGTTTGCCAAGACAAAGACAACACTTTTATCATGTTTAATGCTATCAAAGGGAAATAGGAAGAAATAATATTTCAAAATATTTACTAACTTGTCCTGCTGATGGGCTTGTGGTGCAAAGTTGGAAGCTTTTTATGCAATCCGCAATCCGCGTGAGTTTACCCTTTCTCGCAAATATTGAATGAATCGTGCACGCCATGTACGCCTTATTTATTTGCTGCCATATTACTACCAACTACTATGACGTCACGTACATAATAAATTCCTTCGTGAAGAATCCCTTCAAGTGAAGGGATTCTTGATTGGAAGCTACGTTGTTGACGACATTTCTACTGGCATGGAATGTTAACCCGCGAGTTACTGGGAAGGGGGGTGATATGTTTGCCCCTCTCGTTATTTTGCAATATCTCCTAAACCAACACCAGTATCGTTACCACCAAACTTTTAGTACCCTCTCTCACATCAATTTTACACATGTTGGCCATAGGAAAAAGATGAGGTTAGGATAGGTCAATCTGTAATGATGTCAGAGTGACGTCATGTTCTGCGGGCTTTGTTGACAAATAATAGATGCAAAAAACGCTGTCAAAAGTACAATTTTTAAGATAAATTAAATTGTCGTACATCAAATGATTGATAATAGACTATGCTATCAAACTGCTATATTGTATTTTCGAGTTTGATTGAAATTCTACATTTTGAAATATCCAAAGTTTGTTTTAAAAAAAAACAGCATTTAACAACAAAAAAATCAGAATTATCCAAAAACCGGAATATATCTGATCAAGACGTGTTCGGTGAATATGTGTACCAAATTTGAAGTCGATGTTGTCAAAAATGACTGACTTAGGTATAGGGCATTTAAGAGTGACGTCAGGGTTCCTACAGCTGACTGCGCCAATGCTTTAGAGATAGGGGATTCAATTTGAGCCTCAATTCTGGTACACTTACCTATTGTTTTCCGACGCCAAAAAACAATGAGGTGGAGTAAAACTAGATGCATATTTTCAATTTGTTCCATTTTTTGCTGCAATGATGTTAGGGAATTATAAGGAAAAACGGAAAACTTCGGTGGGATACTAAATAAAATCAGCGTTTATATGCAAAAAATTATCTAGTCCGTGACGTCACTAAATGAAACAAAAGAATGAAACGCAAGAATGAGCGTGTTATATGCACGAATTATCTAGTGACAAAATGAAATAATGCATGTCAAAACGCAGGCACTCGTGTTACAAGAAAATAAAACAAATACAAAATAATTAACATGACTATGAGTGGAATATAATTTAGTAGTCTAGAAGTTAATGTCAGTTATTTAGTAGATACAATGCATTATCGTTGAATACATGAAATAAAATGGAAATTTCGATAAAGGTTTAGCTAATCCATAATAGCATGGGCCCGGGAACGATTTTAAAGTTGGGGGGGGGGGGGGGGAGGGCGAAACTATTTTTTTTTGCGCAATCTCACTTCTCCTCTTGGTGCACCTTTCCGTTCTCAAATTTTCCTCATTAGAAAACCGACACGGATCGAAAGCTCATCAAAAACCATTTTGAAACTTATTTAACATGTTTTGGTTCAGGTCAATATTGAGGTCACCAGAAGTTACCGAAGGTCAGATTTGCCAGTTTCAGGACTTTTCCCCAGAAACCCCCAAATATCTCGGGAACTATTATAGCTAGGAACAAACGGAAAGAAGTAATCGAAAGCTGTTGAAATATGAAATCATAAACTGTCATGAAATTTTATCTCAGATTAATAGTTTAGGCTCCAAAGGTCATCAAATGTCAAAAGGGCTATTTTTTGACAAAACGTTCGGAAATAACTTTTTACTTAATACAGACACGGCAATAATTTTGACGCCATCATGTTTGTCTCGTCAACGCGCTTCGAATCACATTAATTTGGACCAGTTTAGGTCAACTTAGAAATTTGACCTCAGGTCAAGGTCAAGTGGCAACCGAAGTAGGTCATGTTGCATATTGGGAGACGTGTCTCGACGAGACAAACACATTGATGTCGATTTCACTTCTTTATCTTCATTCTATCGAGAGTTATTGAAACAAAAAGTGTTGGTGACCTCTGCTGATCTCGGTTGATCCTGTAGGGGTCACTGAACAAAAATGTAACCTGGATCATCAATAATAGCCTATGATGACATGATCCAGAAGGAATTGGACTGATATCATGCGTATCCTCGGAAAACGAAACATTTTAATATTTACCATTGACTTATAATAAGAGGTCACGAAATTAACCCGACCGGCGACCTTAGGTCACCGATATACAACATCTTAGATATTTGAATTGTAGGTATCTATGACCTGATGAA
>JAXIVJ010002528.1:105000-107918 GCA_036785665.1 Chirona hameri
TGCTGACATAATACACGTTTTGGGCACCTGTCCGTCTATAACTTCGCATCTACTTGACATACGCTTTCGAAACAAAGTCTAGAGCGACTCCTGACGACGAAACCTCTCGGTTGGTGCCTGTTGCACCGACATCAGGTCGCCATATGACCCTCCAGGCCAATACAACGTAACGTACCCAAACAGCGTATGGTGTGCATTGCAAGGCTCAAAAGTAGTTTTTACAGGTCGAACCCCACCTTTTATATTTGCATACGAAAGGGCATCAATGGAACTCAAATCGTCATCAGACTAAAAAGCATAATTTCATCTTCCAACAGGTCAAGGTCACGGCGCAAAATGTAGGTCACGAGGTCACTTGACAAAATGAAAATAGAAAATCCGAGATTGCCAAATTGTTCTTTGACTAATCTCGATCCAAACAATAAACAAATCACTTCTTTAGTCTCGGAGTTATTGGTCGTCAAAATTAGGCAGGCCTGGACAGTGAACTTGGGACATTTTCGGAAGGCCTTATCTTATTTTTTGTTTGTTTGTTTGTTGTCACCACCAATGAATTCCCCGCCCTTAAAACCCCCAGTGCACACCTTTTCAAAAAAATTACAAATGGTCGGACGGCAAATTTGAAGAAAAAAAATGGTTGTCTTACTGTGGAAGTCCCCAAAAGTAGGGTTTACAGGTCAAACCCCAGTTTTTTTATTTTCTTTTATACGAAAGTTCATCAATGAAGCTCATATCGTCATCAGACGGAAATGCTAATTTCAGTTTCCAACAGGTCAAGGTGATGGCGCAAAAAGTAGGTCACGAGGTCACGTAACAAAACAAACAAAACATAGAAATCCGTGATTGCCAAATTGTTCTTCGACTAATCCTGATCCAAACAAAAACGTTTTCAAAATCGTTTTTGTTTTTTTCTCGGAGTTATTGGCCGTCAAAATTAGGCCTGCACAGTGAACTTGGGAAAATACGGAAGGCCGTATTTTATAAAATATTTTTTGGGCGAATTTTTGGGTCACCACCCATGAATTTCCCGGCCTTGAAACCCCCAACGCACAACTCAAGAAAATTAAAAATTATCAGACGGCACCCACCGCGACCGGTTGTCTTACTGTGGACCCCACATGTGATCTTAGGTCAGATCACGTGATTTTATCATGTGGCCATTTCAAATTCGGGATTTTTTTCTTGCCAGAATCGACTTCGATATATTGACCTTCGATGGTAAGAAATTGGAGATAGGTTTTTCCTATATATATTTTTCGTTTGTTGAAAAATCATGGTCTTCGGTAATAATTTTGCACATAATTATTGTGCTAGAGAGCTTAACTCAACGGCATTATATCTGTATCGTCGAGCTGCATTCGATGATGCATAGCATGACCCCGCATGTCACTCCATGACCTCATGGCCACGTCTCCTGAGGTAAGGTTGATTTCCCAAATGACCTGGCTTGATTATACAATAGATAATTTGTTGACATTTTTCGTTTTATTTCGCACAATTTAACTTTTTTTTCTCTGGAAGACACTTTTAGCTATTTTTATAACATTATCAGTCTGGATATATAGAGGAGAAAATTGATATCTTGAGGACCCACAGACGCCTCCATCGGCGAAACGGCGAAATATTTCATTATGTCATCATGTCAGCGAAAATCACGAATTTTAACTGAGAACATAACGAAATGACGTGACCTGACCCGAGATCACATGCCATAATTTTGACACTTTTCCATTCGAGTTCTCACACAATATTACATTACATTAATGTGTGGTTCATGGCGATTCTGATGATACATATATTTATATAATTCCAATTATTTATAGGATATATCCCGATATATATCGCCCGAATAAAATTAAACCTTTGTGCGATATTAAAGAGATGCCTGAGGTTATAACTCGGAAATCGTTGGACGGACGGGGCTGAAAACTTTACAGCGTGAATGTACGGCCCAGATGACCCCCGACACCAAGTTCAATCGAAATGTGAGAAGTAGGATGCTATGGTTTGGTCCAGGAACGTAGGGACGTCACGAAAAGTGTGTGGGGGGGGGAGGGGGGGGGGGGCAGTGAAACTGTGATCTCGTTTTGAGAGTACCCCAACCCCCTATGGAATATTTCTTTGCAGATTTGGGCTGTTCTCGTCTTAGCGAACCTTTTGCCATGCAACACTTTACTCACCAAGCAAAAATGAAGATTTTAGCCCCCACAAATGGCCGAGAAGTGAGGGGGCCATGCCCCCCCCCCCCCGGCCCCCCTGTTCCTACGCCTATGGTTTGGTCGGTCTGACGTGGACTGCACCGGGTGACCTCTGGTCACGTGACCTTGAGGTCACAGAGCGACTACAGGGCTGATGTATATCATTGAAAGCAGATACCTAAGCATAATGCCGTTTAATTGAGCTCTCTAGCACAATTACGTGCAAAGTTATTACCAAAAACGTGCTGGTGACCATGATTTTTCCAAATACAAAAATATAAATATTATGTTTATAAAAAAACTCACAATTTTTCAAATATCGAAGGTTTATGTATCGATGTCTATTCTGGCATGGAAAAAAATCAGAATTTTAAAAGACATCAAATTCACGTGATTTGACCTGAGATCACGTGTTGAAATAACAAAATTTCCGAATTTCCAAAAATGATTACACCATAATAATCTATTGTTCCCAGCGGTGTCGATTTGTCAAAACGGTTGGGGGTGGGGGGGGGGGGGGGTGGCGAACACACTGGCGGTCCAGCCTCTCTCCGTGGGGGCATCTTTTTGTGGCTAAAAGGTACCCCCATTTTTTCCTCTGCGGATTTGTGTGGGTCACCTTATTTTGGTATTCGAGCTTGAGAAATTAACTTTTGAAATTTACAACAACAAAAAATGTGGATTTTTTTTCCGAAAAAAAGTTTGTATTTATTTTTTGGG
>JAXIVJ010002529.1:0-107852 GCA_036785665.1 Chirona hameri
TGTTTATCTCGTCGAGATGCGCCTCTCTATATGCAACATAACCAACCTGGGTCACCAAATGACCTTGACCTGATATCATATTTTGAACTTGACTCGATCCGGTCACCATAAGTATGGTTCGGATCGTCTTGACGAGGCCAACACGATGGCGTTAAAATTATTGCCCTATCTGTATTAGGAAAAGTTATGCACGAACAAGTTTTCTGGAAGAAAATGCCAACATCACCGCGTACAATAGAGTCACATACATTGGCCTGGCCCATGGCCTTTACTCAGTTACCGCGCATGACACGCACATGGGCGACAAGACCATGAAACCGATAAATGACTGCCTCCAATGTGCGTACTTGGACAGCTGAATCGGAATTAATTGGCTGGTTGCCGGGCTACTGTACTGTAACTCGGTAGAAGCTTGTCCACTGAGTACTGCATACATTTGCGTTAAAAGCCTTGATAAATAATGTTTAAATACTTAATGCATTAGCGCCCAAGTCGTTTGAAGTTCGCACTGCAACCGGAGCCTTGTTCACGACGCCTGCTGACGGGCTGACTGCTGCTGCCTACTGCTGTCAAAGCGTATCGACCAATCAGCGTGGACCAGTGGGGGAATGGGATGTGGGGAGGGGTACGGTGTATGACGTCATACCTCTACTGCCTCCTGCTGTCGCTGCTGCCGGAAAATCGCGTCAGCCGGACTGCAGATAACACAAATTGGCGCACGCGGCAATTTCCAAACGTGAAGCGTCGATAAACAACCAACGACCTCCAAGCGAAAAGCTTGAAGAAGCGAAGATGGATATGGAGTAAGTCTGCGATAATTTTAGTTTACTGTTTATGTTCGTATTACGTACCATAAGCTCTGCTACTTACCTAGCTGTAGGATCAAATTTATCGTAGCAAGTACGCCAGATATGTATCGTGAATCTACAGCATTTTCGTTCAAGTAGTAATCGCCGGTGATGACGTAGGTTGGTGTGTGCTGCCGTTTTGGGCAGCCGTGGGCAGCCCGTCAGCAGGAGGTCGTGAACATTGAACAAGGCTCCTGTCGCGGAAGCAAAATAACCAAAAGCGACGAGTCGCCCGTCCGTACAGGCACGCTATTCTGACATAGAGCCGGACACCTGCCACTCATAGTCTATAATTCATCGTGAGACTTGTGCCCTACCAACACCGCCGTAGCGACCGGCTTCCTGATCGTATTTCGGGCGTACGCGGCCCGCGTCCAGCTATCAACGTCAGTGTATGCGCGTGATTGCCGTTTACGGAGGGAAATGCTGAGCATGGGAAACATGCGGGGATCCTGCGGGTAGCTTCGTACGGTGTGCTGTTGATTGACAACGACATGACAACATATATCGATAATTTGCGGCGTGAACTGGGCTGGCGATCAACTGCACACAATTAACAGTTGTCTTTGGCAGTTAGGGTACACCCTGACTGTGGAGTTGGATTAACGTAAAACGACTGAGTATGAACTGTGAATTGTTCGTAAACCAGACGCAGTGCGGACAAATATGACTCAGATCTTATATAACATCGCGGGATATTATATAACACTCTTTGTGACAGGCATAGGAAAGGAGTTTGTGGCAAACGGCAGGCAAATATATATTTTATTCCTTTTAAGATCGCCTATATAATCCTTTTAAGATCACCGCGAAATAGGAGGTCATAGACTATTTGAAATGGAAAACGTCACGTTGCTAAATATAAGATATGCATCACTGCAATCAATAAAATGTCATCACCGTAGCTCAGTTTGTAGGAAAACCCGTCCAATTCTACTCAGCCCTGGCGAAGCCGGGACCCTGGAATCAACGAGAGGTCGCGCCCCGAATCGCAATATTTGTCCTTGACTGAGAAGGCCTGCGGTCGAAGCCACCGACTCTAACGCTGCCGGTGAACAGGAAATGCGCGACCAGACAACAGTATTCAGACCATACCAGACCAGACAACAGTATTCAGACCAGACCAGACCAGACCACAGTATTCAGACCAGACCAGACCAGCCAACAGTATTCAAACCAGACCAGACCAGACCACAGTATTCAGACCAGACCAGACCAGCCAACAGTATTCAAACCAGACCAGACCAGACAACAGTATTCAGACCAGACCAGACCAGACAACAGTATTCAGACCAGACCATACCAGAAAACAGTATTCAGACCAGACCAGACCAGACAACAGTATTCAGACCAGACCATACCAGAAAACAGTATTCAGACCAGACCAGACCAGACAACAGTATTCAGACCAGACCATACCAGAAAACAGTATTCAGACCAGACCAGACCAGCCAACAGTATTCAGACCAGACCAGACCAGCCAACAGTATTCAAATCAGACCAGACCAGCCAACAGTATTCAAACCAGACCAGACCAGACAACAGTATTCAGACCAGACCATACCAGACAACAGTATTCAGACCAGACCAGACCAGACAACAGTATTCAAACCAGACCAGACCAGACAACAGTATTCAGACCAGACAATACCAGACAACAGTATTCAAACCAGACCAGACCAGACAACAGTATTCCAACCAGACCAGACCAGACAACAGTATTCAGACCAGACCATACCAGACAACAGTATTCAGACCAGACCAGACCAGACAACAGTATTCAAACCAGACCAGACCAGACAACAGTATTCAGACCAGACCATACCAGACAACAGTATTCAAACCAGACCATACCAGACAACAGTATTCAGACCAGACCAGACCAGACAACAGTATTCAGACCAGACCAGACCAGACAACAGTATGCATTGTCCACGCAACAAGGTGCTCTGATTCCAGAAACCCATACAAAAGGGCTCAGACTAAATTGATTAAAATTGTGATCATTGTGAATTTTTGGTTTCATCACGTACTCATCCTAGTCTGAGAGACGATAACCAAGCATTTCACGCCGTCTTTTACAGGAGCCGGCGGTGGAAAGCAGCGGCGGCTTCAGTGGCCTACATAAGTCCGCTATGATCAACATGACGGATGGCCAGATGGTGTATTTTGAAGCTACCCACAAGGAAGGTAATGACGGTGATTAGGTATACCATTACACGCAATTTGAGAAATTAACAGTGGATACCTATATGCTTGCCATGATGGTGAAATAAATATAAACTTTAGTGATCATTAGCATGATAATTTTGTCCATACAAATGGCCGAAATTAGTTCAATCAAACTTTCGTTATTAGAGCATTTTCAAGTGGTTTAGCTTAGCTGGGTTTATTTTGGAATCATCAAGAACTTGTCAGCCACTTACCTGTACCTAATGTGAGAATATGCAGCTTATATGCAAGTCAGGGGCGGATACAGCCCCCCCCCCCCCCTCCGCGCCCCGAAGGCGCGGAAGTGCCTCGTAAGCAGACCAATTTCCGCGCCGAAGGCGTGGAAAGAGGCCCCTCTGGCCGTTGACGACGCCACTCTGGCCAGTGACGACGCCCCTCTGGCCGGTGACGGCGCCCCTCTGGCCAGTGACGGGTCCCCTCTGGCTGGTGACGGCGCCCCTCCAGCCAATGACGGCACCCCTCCAGCCAATGGCGGCGCCCCTCTGGCCAGTGACGGCGCCCCTCCGTCAAATGACGGCGCCCATCTGGCCAGTGACGGCACCCATCTGGCCAGTGAGGGCGCCCCTCTGGCCAGTGACAGCGACCCTCTGGCCAGTGACGGCGCCCTTCTGGCTAGTGTCGGTGCACCTCCTGCTAATGACGGCGCCCCTCCGGCCAGTGACGGCGCCCCTCCGTCTAATGACTGCGTCTGTCACTCATGGAAGACAAAAAGAACAATAGTTTCAGTGATGCTATTCCTTCAATTGAGATAGAATGAGTATATCACTCCGGACGAGGCAGGGGCTGCCCTAAATGACTTTCCTGCTAAAAAAAAGTTGTATGCCGTGACGGGGAAGGTCCTGGACTTACGGTCTATCCTATTCCTCGTGCTGTCAGCTAAAGTTGAGCGCATATTTATATTTGGTTCAAACCTTACGTTTGAATGTGTTTCTGGTGTTGGCGCCCTTCGCTAAGCAGAGCTGTTTGCATGGACCATATCCGATCGCGCAATATTTGCTTAAAGGTAGAATTTAAAGTCGAAAGCTTTACGTGTCACAAACCTTCGGCGCGGTCCTCCCCGCGCACTGACTTCATCTGACTCAGGCCGCTGCCACCGACGCAGGTCATCCCAGTCAAGGGTATTCCCGCAAAGACGTGGCTACGATGCAATTTGGACGAGAGGCGCCTCTCTGTCCTTATTGTCTACCACTTCCATCAGACGCTGCTTGACCAGGTATAAGTAGAAAGCATCGGTAGGGTATGCATGGTGGCTGACAGTGATGCTGACAGTGATCGAATAAACGTGTTTGGCAATAGGTGCTTGGTCACTAGCCGGAGGGGCGCCGTCACTAGCCGGAGAGGAACCGTCACTGCCCGGAAGGGCGCCGTCACTAGCCGAAGGGGCGCCGTCATTAGCCGGAGGAGCTACTGCTGGCAATACATCAGTGGCGTCACCACAACATTTTTAGTGGTGGCAGCTAGAGGTTTGGTGGGCTAGCCCCATAGGACAAATGTTAAGATCCTTCGAACTGGTGGAGGAGGGGGGGGGGGGGGTGAACTCCGGCCGGAGCGATCCTGGCGGTGCCCGGCTGCCAGGCCCCCTGTTGGCGACGCCCCAGGTTAAAAGTACTTGAGTATAAAGGTTCGAACTATTGAAGCGGAGCTGTCTCGAAAGCCGGAAGAAGGCCTTGCGATCATGGTGTCTTTAAAACTGAGGCACCTTTGACTTCTGAACCAAGAAGCCTCTTACATCGATCGTGCTAATGAAGTGGAGAAACAGACCGGAGAGAGGAGTCAATATATTTGTGTCGGCCAGAGACAGCGTGCATTTCGGCAGACCGGGGAGAGGGTCGGGTGGATTTCGGCAGGCCGAAAAGGGACAGGCAGGGTGGATTTAGGTAAACTAAGGAGAGCGATGAGAGGATTTCGACTGGCCGGAGAGAGGGGTGGGTGGGTTTCAGCAGGACGGAATTCCCGGTACATGCGTCATTAAATAAACACATACCAGATAGTTAGGTAGATTTCGGCCGGTCAGAGAGGACAGAGAGAGAGAGAGAGAAGGGGGGGGGGAATTGGTCAGGCTAAAGAGAAGGGGTATATTTCGGCAGGCCAGAGAGAGAGGTAAGTGACCTATCCGTGACAGGCCTAAGCACACCCATGATCGCACTCGAATATACGTGCTACTAACAAAAATGCGTGCTACTGACGGACGACATACCTACATGTGAGAGTGCTTTAAAAATATATCCACTATCATTTTGTCTATTATAATTTTGTTTTTCTCGAAAAGACAAACTGCACTATGAGTAAGCGCAAGAGAATTTTCCATTTTTGCACGATTTCGTTTTATATAATTAACCTTTGGCGCCCCTGTAGACCCATGGCGCCCCCCATGACGGCGAAAATGCCGCCCCCCCCCCCCTCCCCCTGGGTCAGCCGCCCCCCCCCCCCCCTGTCCATCGAAAAATCATACATCCGCCCCTGATGCAAGTTGTTCCTAGATATAGTGTTATATGCTCATCGCTTGCTCAGCTGACACATGGGCACAGTACGGCGAATAAATGAAGGATGGCCTAAATGACGATGTAAATGACGACTACTTAGATAACAGAGTGGCTCTTTGCTTAATAGGTAATACATGTATTACTCAGCACACAAATGTATGCCCTGTGACCTGGTTGACAAAGTGCGTGGATTGGCTATATTGCCGCCTACGTCGTAACATCCCGTCCATTAACTGGACTATTTAGCCCGATAGAATGTGTTGATTAATTTAATTCGCCGGTGAGGCCCGGGAAAGTGGAGGTAGCTGAGCCGCAGTATGAAACAAGGTCATGAATTCAGTGCACCACATGAAATACACAAAAGGCTGACATGTGCCATACTTCAGCATGCTGTGGTAGATTGCAGGATATGCACCAATAGCGTCAGAGATATAGAGGATTATTCATGGCTCCGAGTGGAAGATAAGGATATCTTTTCCAAGCGTGTGACTGAAAAACCGAGCGATGAAGGAGCGAGGTTTTTTCAGGAACACGCGCGGAAAAGATTTCCTATCTTCCACGAGGGAGACATGAAGAATTATATATCTTTCTAAGTAGAGTTTGATTTCGTCCAGTTCAGTTCAGTACTTGATTTTTCGTCGAAAACCACGTGACCTTATCTTGCATCTCAGAGGGATGCAAAGATAACACATTATTTCACTTTATCGTTGAACGAGCATTACACCTTTTATCTTTGCATCTCAGCGGAGTGCCAAGATAAAAATATTCCTGCACTGCAGACCCAATGGAAAATCAACCTCTACTAGAAAGATAACGGCGTATTGCCCGTCAGGCTCAGCTGCCGGCGGGTATCGGCTTCAGGTGGGTCTGATCGACTACAACTCCCCCGTGACCAGAAGTGAGACCAGTGCCGCCACAACGGACACCCAGGTGCTCTTCATCAAAGGCGACCTGCGTCAAGAACAGCAGGTGGGAACCGCTAACGATCCCAGATGCACTGCGGGCAGTCGTTCTGGAGAACACGTGGGCGATGTTAACGTTGGTGACGGCTAACGATCCCAGATGCACTGCGGGGAGTCGTTCTGGAGAACACGTGGGCGATGTTAACGTTGGTGACGGCTAACGATCCCAGATGCACTGCGGGGAGTCGTTCTGGAGAACACGTGGGCGATGTTAACGTTGGTGACGGCTAACGATCCCAGATGCACTGCGGGCAGTCGTTCTGGAGAACACGTGGGCGATGTTAACGTTGGTGACGGCTAACGATCCCAGATGCACTGCGGGGAGTCGTTCTGGAGAACACGTGGGCGATGTTAACGTTGGTGACGGCTAACGATCCCAGATGCACTGCGGGCAGTCGGTCTGGAGAACACGTGGGCGATGTTAACGTTGGTGACGACTAACGATCACAGATGCACTGCGGGCAGTCGTTCTGGAGAACACGTGGGCGATGTTAACGTTGGTGACCGCTAACGATCACAGATACACTGCGGGGAGTCGTTCTGGAGAACACGTGGGCGATGTTAACGTTGGTGACGGCTAACGATCACAGATACACTGCAAGGATGGCGTAATAGTACAGAAGGCGACAAGGTAAAGCCGAGAAAGGTGCAGCGTTCTGAAGTCAGGCATTTTATATTCGTGTCGGCTATTCCTCATTGTCCTATGAGAGCTTTTAGTGTATATGTTATTGCCTTTTAAACCGTTATCCGATCGATTTATACTGCATAACATTCATTAACAAAACGAAAGTCTAAGCCTTGTCGGCTGCTACTTTGTTCGTTGCCATGGCTGCTGTATGGCTGGCCTCCTATGACCTGATTTGATATTGCTTGCATTCGTAGGTTTTGTCATTTCAAGACGTACCAGCCGAGGCGCTGAGTGCAGTACAGCTGGAATTTAACGGCGTCGTATCTCAGACCCCTGTCGACACCAGCACTGCCACAAACAACACGGTGAGAAAGGGCGTGTTGGACTAAATCGAGTGTTCGGCATTAGAGGTGCCACTTTTCTACCCGCTTACCCACGAGATGTGGGTAGTTACTACCCACGTGGGTAGTTGTGAGTAGCACAAGCAATCATTTGGCTGAAGTGGGTAATTTCCGGGTAGCAGAATTTTCAACTTTTCAAAAAAGGAAAGTGTTAAACCTTATTTAAGTGACTGCGCTTTCATTTCAGCAATATCATTCAAGTTTATTGCATGAATTTGCATAATTTAAAGTTTTTTTCTTTAATTTTCTTCAATCCCAAAATAGTACAATTTATGTTGAGGGTAGTTGTGGGTAGTTGACAGCTTATTTGAGCACGTGGGTAGTGGTGGGTAGTTGAACAGTGTTTACGGCGCGGCGCGGGTAGTCACAGGCCTGAAAAGTGGCAACTCTATTCGGCATGTATTTGTTCATCAATGCTCTAATTAGTAATTATTACACCTCGTCACAACTCCTGGCGCACATTGACGACACGAGTGCCAATGCATACTTTGACACTAAACCCACGATCAGTAATATTAAGGTCAACCAATTTCCTTCGTTCAATTACAATCGCCGTTTTTGTATGTTGTTGATTACGCGTTGTTCTTGCTGACGTCATTAACGGTTGGCTTGGGTTGTCGCAGTGGCGGTCGGCGGTGGAGGACATATTTTCGGCGCAGTGTGAATACGAAGCCGTGGACGAGGCGTGGACGAGAACATACGAGGAGGACAAACCTGAGCAGGGCCGTGAGACAGGTTTGTGCAATACATGGACTTCTAGATGCAAAACATAGTCATTGAGTGGCGTTAATAATTAATATGGTACAAATAAGCATTTGCAGAAGTTCGATGGATGTGATCACGGTATGTGACATTATGCATGAAAAATGCAAGTCCCAGAATGCATCCGAATTGTTATCACAATGTACTTTTGCGGCTTATACCAATACCAATACGAATTAGTGTCGTATTGTTTGACATATTTATCGAACGACTTTATGACTTTCCAAATCAGAGCACAGCTCGTTTAATGCAATGGAGCAATGCTCATAAAGATAACCCTTACCTAGAATGGAAGCTATGTCCGGCCACCATTAACCTGTTGCTGATATCAGCAATATAAAAATAAACATACCCTACCCAAAGCTTAGAGCGCGAACGTTATGGAACCAATCCACCGTTTCGCCTTACAACAGTCCGTGGCGGCGCTGGGCCCTTGAGACTAGGTAAGCAAGGCAGCATTGTCATAAAAACGTACCCAACAGGCCAATTGTATTGCCATACCTACACCAGTAACACACGTGGATTGGCAAAGAGCGAGCAAACACCGTCCAGTTCAGGGCCAGGCTAGGGCGGGACGCAAATACAACACAAAATATCCACTAGTTGATGCAAGACCTTGCTTCGCTTTTGGCGCTAGCTCGCACTATGAGCAACACGAAGAACGTTACGGAACACAACTGAAAGCAGCATTAAAGCGGTGGCTAGAGCTTAGAATCTGCAGTTCCTCAAATGATACCTAGATGACACCATCGTCGTTACTGGAATAATAGTTGATTTGTTTTGTTTTAATAAATAATAATTGTGAACCCCTATGTGGCAAGCTACTGCGAGCCCAAAATAATAATTGGTATTGCAGTTATATTTATTTCATGAAGTTATTGCGCTTAAAAAGGTGTGTTCTTCTCGACTTCCTAGTGGATTTTTCTACCTTACAGCAATGTTCTACTGCAGGACCCAATATATGTGTACACAGGCTGGTGGAGAATCTAGTAGGACGAGGTAGGCAAGCTTAGACAAGGTTGTTCTTGCATTTGCGTTTAATTTATGGTTTCGAAGGAAATTTTCTTGGAAAATTTGAAAAATTGTATCCAAGATAGCTCCATTCCAATTGCAGAAAACCCTATTAATCAATAAGAAATGAATAAATGAAATGAAAAGAAGGGAAGATAAATATCGGTATCGGAAGGAGGCTACCGAACTGGGTAGGCATTATCTACCTTGCCTACTTGAGAGAACCGCCCCTGACAACAGTACCTGTATATATCTGCCCTCCCCAGGGATGCGTCAAAATGAGACCATTGAGCCCTGGTGCGGCTCATGGATTATGAACAAGCCCTGGGGCAGCATCTGGACTGCGACGAACGACGCCGAGATTCAACTGGCCATGCATCCCTGGGTAGGTGTCGCCGGAGAACTTTGTTCTGTTCCATACATCAGTAAGACCAGTGGTTCTCAACGTCAAGGGTGCGGTTACCCCCTTCAAGTGACCAGAATGACTCATTTTCCCCTTTCCCCCATTACGCAGACCGCAGTTAGTGTCTTCAAGTTATGCGGTACAGCATAACTTCAGGCGTTTACTACTAGTGTCATCTAGGGACAGGAATATAAGTAGACTCGTGTGCTGTTGCTCGTAGTCTAAAGTAGTGGTTACCGGCGTAAAACAACACATAAAGCGTAACACAAAGTTGAATACCATTTAGCGTAAATTGGATTTGATGCTCTGTGCCATGATGTGTGACAGTGGAACAGAAACTGCGATAGATAGTATGTATGTGCACTGTGCATTGTTTTCCGTCACTAAGCGAATCATTTATGTTTCACTTGGCTGCGCAATCGCCGTTACCCCTGCCGGAGACTCCCTTACCTCATGTGGGGGTAATGATCCCTATTTGAGAATCACTGAGTTTCTCAAATAGGGATCGGATTGACCATTACCCCTGCCGGAGGCTCCCTTACCCCATGTGGGGGTAATGACCCCTATTTGAGAATCACTGAGTTTCTCAAATAGGGATCAGATTGACCATTACCCCGGCCGGAGGCTCCCTTACCCCATGTGGGGTAATGACCCCTATTTGAGAATCACTGAGTTTCTCAAATAGGGATCAGATTGACCATTACCCCGGCCGGAGGCTCCCTTACCCTATGTGGGGGTAATGATCCCTATTTGAGAATCACTGATTTTCTCAAATAGGGATCGGATTGACCATTACCCCTGCCGGAGGCTCCCTTACCCCATGTGGGGGTAATGATCCCTATTTGAGAATCACTGAGTTAGGCAGTCCGGGACTGGCTGTGGCAAACAACCATGAGTACTATATGAGTAGTACTATACATGAGTATACTGACTGCCAGGACTCCGAAAAAACTACTTGCATATGTATGTTACAATGTAAAAAAAAAAATATCTAACCTTTGGCTCATATAGAAACACAACTCCATAGTAGCACATATCTACCTGTAATGGACTTCATAGACGTCATATACGTTATTCGGGAACATCCACAGTATACCCGAGGCTTTTCAGAGCCCGTCGCAATAAATGAGTGCGGGCGGTGGAAGACAATTGTATGTCTGTGGTGCGCTGCTGCCAGCTGGGCGCTGCTGACAGCTGGGCGCTGCTGACAGCTGGGCCTGCTGACAGCTGGGCGCTGCTGCCAGCTGGACGCTGCTGGCAGCTGGGCGCTGCTGACAGCTGGGCGCTGCTGACAGCTGGGCGCTGCTGACAGCTGGGCGCTGCTGCCTGCTGGGTGCTGCTGACAGCTGGGTGCTGCTGCCAGCTGGGTGCTGCTGCCAGCTGGGCGCTGCTGACAGCTGGGTGCTGCTGCCAGCTGGGCGCTGCGCTATTCTCAGACAGGTTGAAATATAGAAATAACGACAAACGAGTTATTACAAATGCATCTACGAATATCTCACATTGTTGCTCTCGAACTCCTCTAGACGACGGCGTTATGTAACAAACAAGACGGCTCTATATGTGGTGCGTATGGGAAATGCCCATCTGCTGCGACAAACTATACTGCCAATGAGTACCAATATCCATATTTTCCGCTTCCGTTCATTAGTCGCAATTCACAAATGTGTAATGTGAAGAGTACTCCCTAGTTTGTTATTTATTTACGATCGCGGAACGTCATTACTGGCGGGATATTGCACTTGACCAAAGAGTTCCCATGACCGTCAAAGACTCGACAGCAGTCAGTTGGCTGGTCACGAAGGTCCCGAGCCATTCGGGTTGTTGGTGATTGTTCCCGGCCATTTGGGTGTGATTAGTACTCTGTGTGCGTTGGACAATCATTTGCGCGGCAATTAGTCGTATTTTGGTCATCAGCCCATATACCTCTATCCACCAATATTTGGCATCATCGTAAAACAAATGAAGGTCTACCTGGGGACTCATGCATTGTATATTTATCGGGCGGGCGCCTCATGGGCGTTTCGCGCCCGCTAAATAACAATTAAACGTTTTACTCATTATGGGGGCACAGTCCATGCGCACGTGTACTCCCGTACCGTTTCATATTTAAAACCTGTTTTAGCTTTACCGGAGCGCGTCCGCTCGGTCATCGCCCCAAAAAGGCGCTTTACTGGTATATATGCCAAGGGAATGCTAGTAATAAACGAAGCATTATTTGCTTCCGAGCCTTCGAATCGGTCAATGATAAGGCCAAAGGAAGAAGTATATAACGAATACGTTTTACCTACCGTGTTATTTTAATTTGATGCATTTGTTTACGGCATGATGCATTTGTTTACGGCATGATGCATTTGTTTACGGCATCTTATCTTCGGTTTCTCTCTAAAACGTTTAGGCTTCTGTAACTTATTATAATTTGTCGGATCACGAAAAGGCTTTGGTACGATATTGATAGCTACTGTGGCGAATTTGTACAGCTTTCGAATATTTGTCGAATTCATCTTTGGCCTTTTAACCCGCGAGTTACTGGGGTATATTCCATAACGCGACTTACCTGGGGGGCGGCTATTTTTTGCCCTCCCTCGGATCTCCGGAACTACTGGACCAATTTTAACAAATCAAACGGCATTCGGATATTCCTGGAAAGTTTGTCGAGGGAAACCTAATATTGTTGTCCTCAGGATCACCAATGACGTCACAGGTCACGTCAAAGACATAATGTTTGACCGTGTCATAAAGGTCTCGGTGGATGGAATTGTCGGTCAAAATTGCTATATTAAACGCATAATAAGTCGATAAATCGGTACGATGCGTGTGTCTGACACTTCTAAGTACCATTCTAAGCTGTTGATGACCTTGGGTCAGGTCAAGGTCATCCGAGGTCACGAAGTGAAACTGCTGATTACGGTCATTAGGCGTTGTAACGCATGTTCGCGGGTTCGTTTTTGTCTAGAACGCGAAAAACAACATTGGAACATGATTGTTTCCTTAGAAATAGAAGTAAGAGCAAAAACGGAAATGCATTTTTTGCATGGTAATTCTGTGAGGTGGTCTATTTTTGACTTTGAAAGATCATAAGTTGTCATTTTTGACGACATCGACTGAATATTTGGTACACATATGCATGGTGCACAGCTCGATCACCTATATTCCGGTTTTGGTTAACTCTGATTTTATTGAAAATATTGTTTTTAAAAAATCTTTGGATTTCTCAAAATTTTGAAGAAAAAAATCCGAGATTTCAGTTTGATAGCCTAGTTTATTGTCAGTAAGTTGATATAAGACAATTGAATTATCTTAAAGATTGTACTTTTGACAGCGTTTTCCGCAAACCATTATTTTTCAACAAAAAACGAAGAACATGACGTCACTCTGACGTCATTCCCGGTTGGTATATCATAATTTCATATTTTTTTTTTGTCAACATGTGTAGAATTGATGTGAAAGAAGGTACTGAAAGTTTGGTGATGATACTGGTATTGGTTTAGGAGTTATTTTAAAATAACGGGACGGCAACCAGTAAGTCGCGGTTAGTCGCGGTTAAATTTTGGGGAAAATTACGCCTTCAGCTTATTTTTTTACCAGCTGACATGCTCATAATCATGAATAGCCTAACCACTTGCAATTACCATATCGTTGACTAAGGGCATATGTTTCCTCTTGGCCCTTGTCCCTTGGGGAGAGGGGATCACCATGGAATGTTATTCCCCTGTCGTGGAATGATAGCTAAACACTAGACGATAACATTATTCATGTGACACTTAATTTGGCAAAAACGAAGCTAGACAAAAACTTTAACGGGTTGTGGTAACCACTGCGCTGTATTACTCGCTGTCTGCGCTGCGTTGACCACTTTCTAATGTTTTTTGACAGCTTTGTCTGGCCCACTGGGGGAAGATCCATGGCCATGTAAAGGTGTTGGTCGAATATAGGGACGAGAACAACCAATGGGTGAAGAGATGGAAGCAGTTTAACACTGCTTTGACGCCCAGCGCTCAGAGGTCAGTGCAGGAAATCGCTGGCATCGCTCATTTGCGTGTACATGAATGTCTTATGTGCTCGAATTCTGTATCTACGTATCGGCTGACATTCAATTATACCAATTATGGACTTAGTCATTAATTTACCCGTCGTCAGCTTTATCATTATCCCATGGTTGTATTCAGCGGCACAATGTATCATGTGCTTTTAATTTATAAACGTGACATAGACATTGGTTGCGGAGCAAGCAATTGGTGGCAGACGTGCACACTGCACATGACAAGCTGACATTGGTTGTTTTGATTTCTCAAAATTAACAATTCGTGGCAGACGTGCACACTGCACATGACAAGCTGACATTGGTTGTTTTGATTTCTCAAAATTAACAATTCGTGGCAGACGTGCACACTGCACATGACAAGCTGACATTGGTTGTTTTGATTTCTCAAAATTAACAATTCGTGGCAGACGTGCACACTGCACATGACAAGCTGACATTGGTTGTTTTGATTTCTCAAAATTAACAATTCGTGGCAGACGTGCACACTGCACATGACAAGCTGACATTGGTTGTTTTGATTTCTCAAAATTAACAATTGGTGGCAGACGTGCACACTGCACATGACAAGCTGACATTGGTTGTTTTGATTTCTCAAAATTAACAATTGGTGGCAGACGTGCACACTGCACATGACAAGCTGACATTGGTTGTTTTGATTTCTCAAAATTACTGCAGTACACAAGTACTGATGAGTCTGCATTAGCATGCAGCTGAAAGACCATGTTCCATAGCGACTCGTGTTCATTTGTAACTGCCTAGGATCAAATCTCGTCATGGTCTCTTGGATGTGATCATGGGCAGTTCAACGACCTCAAAGTAGGTGATCATTATTGGGTCATTGGATGCTTACTTTGCTATGGGCGAGACTTTTTGAACTCTCGAGAAGAAGAAAAAATGAATTAAATTGTTGAGTTCAATATTGTTTTTGATAAATCAATCCATGGGCTCTTCCAATGATGGGAGTTCGTCATAGACTTGACGCGTCGCGTCCATGGCAAACTATAACCATTGAACTCGCCCATGAATATATAATGCTTGCAAAAACAATGTATGTAAGCTGTGGTTATCTAGCTCTCATTGTGTTTACTGGTGCGGAAAATGGTGTTTTATAAACAATTTGTGTTATATATAATACAGCACATTGGCAGTTTAAGCTGGTTGTCATTGATAGGCAAACCCAAGTTTTGTCGCACGGTTAAACGACGTAATATGTTAATACCAAAGCTTTAAAAATAGGTACTGGCAATATATGTTCAGGTTTTATCTACACTTCTACAGTTGTATTGATGCAGAAAGTGTCATGGTGTATCAATATTGCCACGTTTACATTGGAATGTCCAGCTGCAAGGAACATTTGAGTGCAACTCTACCGCGCGTTTGCCATACGGTTATTGTTCCTTCCACAGTTGGACCTACAGCTGCGTCGACCTGATAGACAAGCTTGAAGTAGAGAACAGCCGGTCGGCTAAGCTGCTGGACGTCAGAGTACCCTTCAACAATGCTGATGATGTATATTTTGATGACGTCAGTTTCAGTGCAAAGGAGAAAACACGTCAGTGCTCCTCTATTGTAGACATGAAAAGTGGGATAAGAAATATCGCAAATTATTCAGAGAAGTGTTTATTTGCCATGAAGTTAGCTGTCTGTCAGATGCAACAAACAAACTGAAATCGTTCATGCAGAACATGCCTTACATCTGGCATGAACATGTTCATGCCTTACATCTGTTTTGTAACGATGTTATTGTACCCACTTCATGGCCGTCTTCCTAGCCCTGAGCCACGACTCCACGACACTGCAATCAATGTAAATGTCATGCATTTATCTTGCTAATGCCCCAAAGCTGATCGACTCCAGTGGGATCTGTAGCGGTGTGTTTCGCCTCGTTTCAGTCACGTCTCGCCGGCCGGCGGCTCGTCTTGGTGCCGAGCCGCTGTTTGTGCGGGAGGTTCAGGTCGCGACCTCGGCTGACCCGCTGACCGTGGCCGTGACCCTGAAGGTGGCCGCCTGCGCTTCTGAACTCCCGCTTATTCGGCTAGCCGGCACCAACGCAACTGGTGAGACTGGTGACTGGTGAGAGTCACAGTAACGAACATTGGTGCTTTCAGGAATGTTACATGCCAGCCCTGTTGTTATGGAGCCCATGTGCTGATTTATATATTGAAGGATGCGGCCGACTGCACTCATCTAACTGGCCCCTTCACTTTTTAGCGATTTCACCCTCTTCGATCACTAATATTTGTTCGAGATAAATGCTTTAAAGTTGAGAGAATAACGATGAATTCATAACCCCACAATTACATAAGCATTAAGCATACCTAAGAACCGGGGGCCCGTGGAGGCCAGGGCCAAACGTTTTAGGTCGAGGGAGACAACAATGTTAACTGCATCCCCCACTTTTGAGCGATTGCTCCCTCTTACATCGTTAATGTTGATTCGGTATGGGTGCCTTAAAGTTTTATGAATACACCTAATTATCAACTCGCAATACTAAAGCTCACAGACGTAGAAACTGGGACCAGCGGACCAAGGTCCCACTTTTTAGACTGGGGCCACGTGCCGGTGCTCGGCGCCACCTTCGTTGTGCTGAGGACGGGGGTGTTTAGACACCCCCTCTAACTCGAAAACTAAAGGGGCTAGAAAGACGCGGAAAAAGGCGTTCGAAAGCTCTCGACAAGCACATTCGAAAGTATTTCGAATGTTTTTGTTTTGTTCAAGTCAATTTTGAGGTCACCAGAGGTCATCAAAGGTCAGATTTTCCAGTTTTAGGACTTCGCTTCGAACCGCCCCAATTGGTGACCTCGGATGACCTCGGCTGACCCTGTAGGGATCCCTGAACAAAAATGGCACCTATGTCATCAAGCATGGCTTATAATAGCATGATCCAGAAGGAATTAGACTGCCATCTTGCGTATCCTCGGAATAGGAAGCATTTTAATATTTCCCCATTGCCTTTTAATGGGGAGGTCACGAAATTGACCCAACCTTAGTTCGCTGATATACAAAATCCAAGAAAAGGAATTGTAGATATATATGACCTTATGAAATACTGTAAGTGCAAAACTAATCATCCAAAAGCTGTGACTGTGGTACGACCACAAGTTTTTTTAGGTGGGGTCCCGTGACCTGGTCTGGTGACCTGACCTGAGATGACCAGAGGTAAATGTGTTTACATAATGTGGGCAATTGATGCCCGAACAGCTGTGCCAAAAATGGCGGCGCTGCACGCCGCCGTTTTTTCGCTATCTTTGAAAAACCTGAGGGGGCGCTAAAGTTAACTGCTCTCCCTCTTCAGTCACTCGCATTGGTCCGGGCTTTAAAGTTCGAAGAAAACTTTGATTTCACAAACCCACAATAACAATCAATAGACGTAGGCGGTGGGGGCTGGATGGCATATGGCTATGTCCCATTATGTCAGCTGGGGGAAGTAATGTCATCTGCCCCACCCCCCACATTTGAGCGATTTCTCGCTCTTCAATCACTGGTATCAGTTCGACAGGTTCGAGCTTTACAGTTCGAAAAATAACATTTAATTAACTACCCCACACATAAGCGTAGGCACAGGTGGGGACGCCGGGCGGGGAGGAATGGCCCCAATTCTAGGCTTGGGGATCCTTTTGAGCCGTGTCTCCCTCTTCGGTCGCTGGTATTGGTTCAATATCCGTCCGACCGAGTGAATTCCGCCCCGTAGCTCAGTCGGGAGAGCTCTAGACTATAGAATGATCTCCCCCCCCCCCCCCCTCCCCCGGCAACGTGAGTTCAAGTCGCTTCGGCGCTCGATATCTTGGTTCTGGTGGGGATGACCTGTGGCAGGTGGCAGCGGCCGCATTCAAGGTCAGAAGAAGCCAGTGTGCCGGGCGGCATATTTGGAAATGTCGAGTACAAAATCCAGACCTATCATACTTAGAGCCATATGTCAGTCAACAATATAGACATTGCTTTGAAATTCGGTGTGGGCATCGTCCATACATCGTTCTATAATATATATTACAATTGTGTAATATGTTTGGAAATTTGTATTTTATGAATTTTGTTGTTTTCTCTCCACAAAATCGAAATTTTCAGACATACTAAAAACGGAATATTTATTAGAGAACTAAGTATGGACGACGCCAAAACCAAATTACAAAGTAATATTTATATTTTTGACTTACGTATAGCTCCCTAAGTATGATAGGTCTAGATTTTGTATTCGACATTTCCAAATATTCGGCAGGGCAAACCTTTGCCTTTGCGAACCCTTTAGATCCATCCACTTTTGGGTGATTGATCCCTCTACGATCGCTCGCATTGATTCAATAGAATTACTTAACTCGCGCCCCGCTGAGGGAGGCAGAATCTGTCCACTTCCCGAATTTTCTCAATAGCTTAGAAACTGTTTCAGATATCAACGTCACACTTTGTGCTGTGTATGCTACATCAACTTTACATATTTCTTCAAAAGTTCCATGAAATCGGTCTTGTACTTTGGGAGATAATGACATTTTAGTGATGCCATGTCACGCCGTTTTTTTATGAAATAACGATAAATGTTCGAAAATGTGTATAAATCGAGTTTTGAAACAAATTGCAAATAAAAAGCGCCAAAGGAAAGGAAATGACATTCTCTTGAAGATGTGGCTATCAGATTTTAGAAATTTTGAGTTTTGCCCCCAAATAATATAAAAACCAATTTGGGGAAGTTCCACAACACCAAAATTTCCAACAGTATTCAAATAACGGAATATATATTTGAGGACCAAGCGAAGAAAACACCCAAGTCTAATTTCAAACAAATTGGTCATATTTAATTCACTTGACTCCCCACGTATGACTAATATGTCAATTTTGCGTATGTTTTAGATGCGTCTTATTGCTAACTTTCAATTGCCGCCTAGCGCGTCTCGCTGCGATGATTAGTTTGGAAGATAACGAGTGGGGGCAGAATCTAACCCCCAAGTGTTCGGCTGAAGACCCCAGCGGAGCGCGGGGTAACAGTTGTCGGAAACACGGAATTCACAACCCTAAATTGCCATGACCTATTTTGGACACTCAACCACTTATCCGGATATTTAACAAAATAATAATTGTCCGAATATTTGAATGGATGGATTTCTGGGATCACAACCCTATGCTAAGCAGAGCTTCTTGCGTGGGCCCTGACCCCTAACACCCGATGACGTACTTCCATTTTTCAACGGCAGAATTTAGTGGCGAATGTTTAACGTGCTCGAAGTTGGAACACGGTCCGCCCAGCTTCTGATTTCATCTGACCCGTTTGCGGCCGCCGACACCGACCGCAGGTCATCCCGGTCTGGAACGAATTTCGAGCGCACAAGCGACTCGAACCCACCTTGCCAGGGTGGACGAATTTCCAGCCCGACGCTCTACCAACTGAGCTACGTGGGCGGAGATGAAGTGTGAGGTCACCAAAAATTACTTATCACCATTTCTAAAGTGGAAATAATTGTACGACTGGCCAGTGGCGGATCTACGTAGGGGAAAATCAGGCAATTGCCCCCCCCCCCCAGCGTACAACCGGTAGGCAAACGTGTGTCCCCCCCCCACCCCCAACCGTTCTGGGAGATTGTGATTTTTGTTCCGGGAAGTCATATACCACCCCCCCCCCCCCTCCCCGGTCAACAACTTTTCGCTGACGAAACGGAGCGAAATTTCCCCTCCCAAAAAAACTCGAAATCTAGATCCGCCACTGAGGCTGCCCCCTCCCCCGTTCCTACGCCCATGGTAGCATTTAAAACAACCACATAGGTATAATCGAAAAGAAATTCGAGCTTGGTCTTGACAATTGTGACAAATAAACCCTACGTGTATTTGAACACGGGTCTAAAGCCGATGACGTCGTCTCTCTTTACCAAATGGTGATGGTAGTCGACTTGTCTTAAGGTGAACCTTGGCGATATTTGCTATGTTTTAATGGTTTGGAAATTGGTTTGTTTTGTATTCAAAGCACCAGAATTGTCTCGAAATATTTGTGCCATAATTTGGCAGCGTAAAGGATTTCTGTGTAGCTCTCTAGAGCTCAATATGACGTCATCAACCCAAATATTAAAACTGAACTTTTTATGAAATCGAGCACGGTTTGCCAGAAACAAATGTCATAATCGTGTTCGGCAGCAATTACTTCATATTTTGCACCACAAGCGGCGTACATTTGACAACTTTTGGGAAGGTGGGACAGTCCCTTTAACCCTATTTCTGTCCGGGGGAGGGCCGAGTCGGCCCCCTCCAGAGGTTTTTCGTTTGCTGCACATTCATTATTGAAGTTAAGGTCTTCAATCTTTCTGACTTTTCCTACCTTTGCATTGCGCATCTGATTATGTGATTTAAAAAACTGCCTCATAGGCGGCTCCAGGAGCCCTTTTTGGAAGGCATGTTCGGGCGTTTTTTATACCAAAGGTTTGCATGGTTAAACACTCGTGAAGGATTTATTTTTTCTGCAAAATGCAAGCAGAAAAAGGTGCTAGTAGACAATTTCAAAGGCTTTCAGATAGCTATCTCAAATTTTCAACATTTTGATTCTAATATTTCGAATTTTTTTTTAAATTACATTTGTTTTACATGTATATAAAATGTCCTGTTTTCATTCCAAAAATCCCTCATATGTTCCCGCGGTACTATACCAGTATATGTACAAAAAAAATCAAGACGATATCTTGATAACTGATAAAGTTATAACCCGAACACTACCGGAAGTTCGTGTTAACCACGAAGGGTTGATTTCCGCTTCCGCTAATATCTCAATAACTACGAAACGCAGCGACAAGCGGAATGCGGGGTTATATGGCGCGTGAAACACGCTATCAAAATCACAGCAGTTAGTTCTTCAGATAGATCAGAAGACTTCAGAAAGATCAGTATTGTGTCATAAGCCCCATTTCCATAGCGAAAATTATGGGTTACCAGATGGTAGCGAAAGTTCGTGAAATATGAGAATGACAATATAGATAGAGCGCTGAATCTGGTGCCAATGTGTTTGTTTCGTCAATACGTGTCTTATAATATGCAAAATGACCTACTTTGGCCACCTTGACCTTGACATTGACCTTGACCTTGACCTAAGGTTAAATTTTCAAATTGACATTACCAGGTCAAACGTGATATAGTTCGATGCGTCTTGACGAGAGAAACACGATGGTGGCAACATTATTGTTATATCTTCTATAGTAAAAATCTATTCACAAAAACGTTTTTGCCAAAAAAAATGATTTTTTTAACTTCGATGACCCGTGGAGCCCAAACGAGTGAACTAAGCTGAAATATGATGCAACCGTTGCAACAGCTTTCGATTGCTTTTTTTCATTTTCTTCCTAGCTATAATAGTTTTGTAGATAATGTGTAATGTCTAGATAAAAGTCAAAATCATGGAAATTTCGGTACATTTGACCTCGTTTGCGCTTGAAAATATTGACCCAAGGTCATACAAATTACACAAAAGAGAGTTCCCTGTGGGTCCTTCCTACTTACTAAATTTCGTTGTTGTAGCTCTCATAGAAGCAGAGATCTCAGCGAGGGCCGAATCCCCCCCCCCCCCCGGACAGATTTAGCGCAAAAAATGCCGAACAGGAATGGGGTTCACACGCGCACGGCGAAGGGAGGTTGATTTCCGCCCCCCCCCCCCCCCCCCTGGTTTTTCATGAAAAGCGGAAGAACGGCGGCGTGCAGGGCCGCCAAATTTGGCACAGATATTTGAACATCAATTACCCACATAGTGTACACATTTTTACTTCGGGTCATCTCAGGTCAGGTCACCAGGTCAAGTCAAGTGACCCCACCTCAAAACAGTTTGCGGTCGTGCCACAGCCAAAATGATTGACCGAACAGTTTGAAACTCACAGGATGTCATCAGGCGATAAGTACCTACAATTCGTTTATCTTGATTTTGTATATCGGTGACCTAAGGTCAGGTTGATATCGTGACCTCCCTATTATAAGTCAATGGATAAAAATTAAACCAAGTATATAAATATATAGAAATTTGCTAAATTTAACCAGTTTTCACCAGATCCACCACTCTTGTGCCGAATCCAAAGCCCTGAGTCACATTTCTGTTATTTTACCTCCACGAGGTCAATTCAGGTCACCCCTAGGTCACGTATATTTGTATGCAATACCTCTTTACCAAATCAAGGTAGAGCAATGGGGTTTTCACCATTGTATTTGACTTGTCGAGACAAATCAAGTGATGTCAGAGTTGACCTTGACCTGACCTCAGGTCAGGTCAGTTTTAGGGTATGACCTAACTAGGTCACCCAAACCATAATTCGATGCTTCTAGACGAGAAAAACGCAATGGTGAAATCCGTTTTGCTCTATCTGGCTTATGTAAAAAGTTATTGCTTAAAAAGTATTCGGCTATTTTTACAATTTGTCAGACTCACGGGCTTCTGCTGACCTAACTTATATAAATTATGATGGAACTAAAGTGACAGAAAATGTAATTGTGTTTCGAACGTTTTTTTCCGCGCGTCGTTATCGAAATATAATATATATCTTATAGTTATAGATATCGTATAGTTATTATAGTGTATATTATATAAATATATATCTTTTAGTTATCGAAATATATGCGGTTTTATCAAGGAGTCTCATATATAGCCGAAATTTGACCTTTGGTGATCTCTGGTGACCTCAATATTGATCTGACCTAAAAACGACTAACATACTTTCGATAGAACTTGTCTCGCGCTATCTAATGTTCCTTTCCGCTTGTCGCTATGTTGCGTGGTTTTCGAGAGCTTAGGGGCGGCGGAAATCCCCCCCCCTTCCCTCCAGCCGTTCGTGGTTGGCGCGAACCGCCGGCCGTGCGCATGGCGCCGTGGCTCGTATGATTGGCTATGGACAATGGACATGCTTCACTTTTTCCAAGTAATACTTCTTATCAACTACAATATTGCTCGGCATGACATGCATTTATATTTGTGTATTACCGAATCATATGAGGGTATATTTAATTCCTCATTGCTTATTAGCTATCGTCTCGTCACAAAACGTGCACTTCTGCCCTTAAATATTTACGAGTCGTCTCGAATTATTTTTTCCAGCTTCAGTTACTTACTGCTGAGCCCAGTTACTTACTGCTGATCTCCCCGCTTGAATCCTTCAGGTGTTATCAGCCGTTTCCAAGTAATACGGTGCAGCATAATATGACTTACTGCTGATGAGCTTCTTGCAGTAGGCGCGTCGTCAGCGGCTGAAATGTCAATGTATTGTTGTTACTTGCTTGGCCTACGCCTGAAATTAAATAAATCACTGAAAAGCATTGAGTAAGTAGCCTATTTTGTTATGGCCGTCTTAGCTATAGTTATTAGACACCGTGTATGCTATATACTTTGATAATGTGTGTCTTGCACTCGAAAAAGTGTAGATTTGTGTATATCCCTCTCCCTCTCCCTCTCCCTCTCCCTCTCCCTCTCCCTCTCCCTCTCCCTCTCCCTCTCCCTCTCCCTCTCCCTCTCCCTCTCCCTCTCCCTCTCCCTCTCCCTCTCCCTCTCCCTCGCCGACTTGTCTCATGTTCCCTCTAACACCACCTTTTGCCTGGCAGCTGTGGCCGATACCTCCCGTCTGAGCCGTCTAATGATGACCGCTGACGGCTGGGGGCAGGGTATGGTCACGAACGTGAGGAACGCCAGCGCCAGCCCCGCTCCGGCCGGATCCTGGGACATCATGTTCAACGGACAAACTATCCAAGGTGACAATGTGGCACACCGTTTCGAAAATGCTACGGTATTCTGATTAGAAGAGATGTGTAACAACGCCTTTTCGTTGCACTGCATATATGCCACCAATGATAGACTAGTGTTTATCAGCTGTGTAATGTGTACTTGCTGGATGCAAGTTTGCGAAACAACGTATACTTTTAGAATCGTGTGCATTACCACGCAAAACTTGCATTAAATATACAGGATAACGTAAGTTATGTTTCAGCTAAGGTCGATAACCGCAGTAGCAATATTTCAGACCTTGACCCCTCTCAGTTTTACCGGGTCTGATCGCCTGACCTCAAATGCCACTACTTCACTCCGGGCTTGCTTACGAACTTAATCTCTGACGCCCTCGCCAGGCCCAGGCCTGCTGACCATCCTGACCTTTTACATCGCCCCAGGTGTGCCTACGAACCTGACCTCTGAGGGCATGACCCTGCTGCTGGCCATGCGCCTGTCGCTGCCCGGTCTGGTGGTGCACCGCTCAGGGCAGTGTGATAAGTACCACTGGAACGCGATGTTCCGACACCACGGAGGCAGGCAGCCCAGCTTCACCGTCAACGGCTCCAACGTGGAGTTCGACGGGTGAGTTCGGAGTTGGGCGGATTCGACATGGAGTTTGTCGGATCGAAAGAAAATTTCGGTCAACTGCTGTCGACCGCTGTACATACGTACGTATTCACATCCGTTGTGCCACGTAGTACGTATGTACATCCATACGTCGTGATCTGCTCGATGGATAGCGGTGCATAGAAAATGCAGAATGATGTTACGGTCGATACAAGTACGGTGTCACGGCCCCGTGCCATCCAGCTTTACATATTTTGCGATAATATTTCGATGGAGGTGGATGAATCTGGCTCTTTTACATCGCGCTATTTAGGAATTGATTAGACTAGCAATGTAATGACAAGGCAGCGATGTATAACTTTATGCCTGCTGCTTGCGGTGGCCCGATGAAATAACCGAGGAAATAGTAAAGGGTGGAGTTATGTCGCATGTTGTATGTGTCCACGTCTACTATGTCTACTACCGGTACGGCATCGTCGTCTCTAGCATAAAACTGGTGTGCTTACAAAGTGAGAAATATTGCAAACATATGTTCAAGTCATGTACAAGTCATTGTACAGAAGCGGCTTAAAATGTCTGAATCCTCAGCAACAGAGTACGTTTGTTCTCGCTTACCTAGCTAGTGACCATACCTGGTGATTTCCCACAGAGACAGTCTGCAAGTCGGTGTCTGGAAGCACCCGAGCACGGGAGACGGCCGTGTGACCCACGATGTGCTGCCAGCCGACCTGACCCGTCTGCCGAGGTCAGCGGCCGGTCGCCAGGTCAATGTCGCCGTATTCGGGGTCACCAGCCAGTGTGTTGCCGACTGCGACGTCACCTACGATGTCGGCCTGAACGCGGAAGTCACCACTGTCAGCTCGGAGACAAGTGAGCAGCTTTCGTGAATGTGACAATATGTTTGTTTTCCTGCGGTGTATCGGTCTGTCTATCTGCCTATACACCTTATCTGCGGTTTGAAGGTTTATCACGCTTCAGTGCACATCCGTTATCGTTCCTTTTGATGAAATAACAACCATACCCACATCAACTTAGTCTCAATCACACCAACCTTACCACACAACATGAACATAAAACACGGAAAATAAATCGACGGCGCGCTCCGTTTGGCAGACGAGGTTACCGGAGACACCACTGTGACCATCGCCGGCTCGAACCTGGGCACGGTGCCCGAGGGAGTTCGAGTTACGCTGAACGGAGCGGTGACGAACCGCTCCTGTGCGGTGACCGCCGTCACCGTGTCGGAGGTCACCTGCACCGTGAAAAGTGTGCAGGCCGGACGCTACGCCGTCACCGTTACCGTCACCGATGCAGGTGAGCGGGGCGAGGGAGGGACTGGGCAGTGGTCACCGCCGAAGCTGAGCGGGGTGCGGGGCTGGTGGAGGGTTCAGTTGGGTGGTGTGTGAGGGACTGGTGGTCGGAGGTAATGAGTTGGACGCGGTTTGGTTAGACTTTGTTTTAGTGTGAAGTATTGTTCTGTGAGGATGTTTGGCTCTTGTTTCCGGTGATAAGCATCCTCATGTCCCCATAGTTTAACACCGAAGTTTTTGGAAATACCTGAAATACGTAAATGGTTTATGAGTCCTCATATTTATTCCGGAGTACCCATGAGTGATGTAGCATAAGTCGAAGTTGTATGCTTCATCAGAGATTCTTCCGCAAGTAGAATAATCATCCCGGAAATATTCTGACATCCCTGTCTTTCGCCGCATCCTACCCCACCCTTCTCTCTCTCTCTCTCTCTCTCTCTCTCTCTCTCTCCCTCTCTGTGTCGCCCAGGCCTAGCGTCGGGCAGCGGTGAGGTATCGGTGGCACCCCGCCTCGTCTCCGTGTCCCCCGCTGAGGGCAGTCCGCGAGGAGGCACCGTCATCACCCTCCGTGGCCAGAGGATGCCGCACACCGCCGCCGGCTGGCAGGACGTCACCGTCACCGTCGGAGCAGCCACCTGCCGCGTCATCAACTCCACCTCCGCCGCGGCCAGCTGCCGGGTAGAGGGGGACGTGGTGAGTGATTGGGGTGATACGGTGAGTGATGTGGGTGATGTGGTGAGTGGTGGGGTGGTGTGGTGAGTAATGGGGTGATTCGGTGAGTGATGTGGGTGATGTGGTGAGTGATGGGGGACGTGGTGAGTGATGGAGTGATGTGGTGATGCGGTGATGCGGTGAGTGATGTGGGTGATGTGGTGAGTGATGGGGGGGTGATGTGGTGAGTGATATGATGATGATGCATTCTCTAAATAAAATCAGTGCTCCGTACACCAACGCGCTGCCGGACGCTCCTGTTATATTAGCCGTTTTCACGAAGGATTTTGCATTTGGAGCGATTGGGGCGATTGGGGCGATTGGGCGTTTGGGGCGATTGGGGCGTTTGGGGCGTTTGGGGCGATTGGGGCGATTGGGGCGTTTGGGGTAAATGGGTCTATTGCTTGTAAAAACACGGCTTTTTCCGGTGATTTTTGGTATCAATCGCAAGTTTATGAATTAATAAATAAGTATATGCTCTTACAATGCAATATTTCCCGTTAATTTGCTTTGAATATTCAAATTCAGGAGCAAGTCTGTCAATTTTGGGTTGTGTTAGTTCCTTCTACAAAACATACCGAAAACGCCCTAAAAAGAGGCTAAAAGTATACTAGTATACTAGCTTTGATTAAATCAAATACGCATTTGACAGTTAGTTAGGGCAAAACTGAAAACATTAATGGCAAATAAATATAACATTATGATGAAAAACGCAATCAAATGTCAAAAGCATAGACAAACCTTAATTCAACGTCGCTCCGTCCCGCTGAGATCGTCCAATTTAGAGCGGTAACTTCGTTGGTTTCCGAAAACCGGAACAATCCTTACGCATTTCCAATAACACCAAATGTTTTTGATTTAATTAATTGATTAATTGATGAATCTCACAAAAAGCTGAAAAGACCTCAGAAAAGTCATTTTAGACGCTAAGCTCACATTTGCAGACCACGTAGACGCAACCGTCTCCAAGGCTAACCGAATGCTAGGGCTGCTCATGAGGAGCATGCAGATGTCCGTTCGCGCACACAGAACGCGATTTTACCATACCGCAGCCCTTGCCGCTTACAAGGCACACGTGAGGTCGATAATGGAATACGGTAGCTTAATCTGGTCCGGCGCTGCAGTCACCCACCTACGTAGACTCGAGCGCCTACAACACCGATTCCTGATGTGGCTGGGATCAAAGACGCAAGCAACGTGCCCACCACTCGACTACATATCACTGCTTAAACGATTCGGCAGCGAATCTGTCAGGTCGCGTTTTACTCAGATGGATCTTACGTTTATGTGTTCAGTGTTTGGTGGCCGCCTGGACTGCGCCGAACTTGTGGGAATGTTCCCGTTATCGGCACCAGGCCGACGCACGCGGCGCCCTGAGCTCTTCCACGTACCTCGTGGAAGTGGGAGATTGGACTGCGTGAAGAGGGGCTTCATGGTTCGTCTACCACAACTGTTTAGCTCCCTCACAGGCAGCAGCCCTCAGACTGATTTATTTCTTCCGTCGCGCTCTCTTCGTCCAGATATCTTGAAGTTCGCTGATGATCAGGGCACTTACTCAGGCTAGAGGTAGCTACTGCGAGCCACATCTCCTTATGTGATTAGTCATGACTTTAATTTGTATATCCTTTTTACTTTTAGGTCTTTTGCCTCCACCAGCGCTTCATTTAATGTAATTTTTACTTTTACCAGCGCTTGTAATGGCTACTTTATGCTGTTGTTTTTACGGTACAGTGTGGTGTTGTGTTTTTGCTTTTTGTACTGTGCGGGCCTGTGTTTCGTGTGGACTCGCGTTATCTGTGAATGTTTTAATTTATCCTAGTCTGACTGCAACCGTAACTGGGTTATGTGCCTGTGGTTGTTTTGCTGCAATACAATACAATACAATGCAATACAATGTGATTAGTGATGGGGTGATGTGGTGAGTGATGGGGGGGGGGGTGTGGTGGGTGATGGGGTGATGTGGTAGGTGATGGGGGTGATGTGGTGGTTGATGGGGGTGACGTTGTGACTGATGGAGGTGATGTGGTGGGTGATGGGGAGGTGATGTGGTGAGTGAGAGGTTGTGACGTGGTGGTTTTTCGTTTTGGATGTGCGTATGGAAGCCGCTAAATTTCCCGAAAACTTCCTATTGTAATTATTTCCCGCTATGTTTGACTGATAACTGCTTTACTTGAAGTGCAGCACAGAAACACTTTTTTATTTATTCCAACACTAATGCATATCGATAAATTCTATCGAGATATCAATAAATTAATCCACAAAATGTTCCTGGCTGGTGACTTGTGACATTGGTCGCGTGCTGACCCGGCAGGGAGCGGCGGGGTTGGCTGTGGACGTCACAGTGACGTTTGGTGACCGGTCAGCTACTCTAGACGGCGCCTTCACCACCCTGGCGACCAACGCCGCCATCACCGCACTCAACGTCAGCTCCTCTAGTGCAGCTGGTGCGTTCTATTTTCTTCATGGTGTGGAAATCGAAATGGCGTTGTAAGCGTTTGAAGTTTCACTTTACCGAGGAGTTTTCCATTCATATTGAAGTTTATGATGCGTATTGCTTATTTATCTGTATCATGACGACAAACGTACTCAATTTTGCCATTATCTTTAACTACGATATTGATCCTTGGTAATAATTGGCGCGAAATGTAAAAGTGCCAACCATATGTACATGATATTTAAAATACGGCAGATCATCATAGAGTGCTTGTCGATATCGTCGGTATAAAACATCGCACGTGTCCTGCAATGTTTGTCCGTCCTTTGGCGGCCTTGGGCAGCTGGCTGCTGTATTGTCGGAAAATCGATACCAGGCACGCGACATTAACTGGACTGCCGTCATAAAACATGCACCCCGCATCCTAATCGCTCCGTCCTGTCCCCCAGGCGGTGGAATTCTGGGCATCAGTGGCGGCGGCTTCGGCCGACTCCAGGCGGACCAATCAGTGACAGTGGGCGGGGCTTATTGTGACGTCACCAGCTGGAGAGCTACGGAGATCGCCTGTCGTCTGCCGCCACTCGGCCATGGCGACCATAGTGTCGAGGTCTCCAGAGGTCAACTCGGTCTGGCCGATAACAGGTGCAGGGGAATGCTTTGAAGATTCGTCCCTATGGCGGCTGACCTATGTTGCAAGGGCGTCGCGACCTTCTGAAAGTTGGGGGGACGGAGGCATTTTTAAGTCGATGCTTTCCATGCAACGCCCATAGGCGTAATGTTCAAATCTAAAAATGTTCGGGGGACGTGTCCCCCCTCCCCCCCCCGTCCCCGGCCTCCGACGCCCATGTTATGTTGATGCGGTATATTTTAGAGCAGGACACATGAAGAAGTCCCATCTGTGTTATGGAATCGAGTATCAAAGAAAATAAATCAGCTACAAACTGAACATGTATTTAAAGGAAATAGTTCACCTTGAATTTCTGTTCCTCCCAAACACGATTTGATTCTATTTTTTCATACAATTTCTTTTCATATTGTCAAAAATGGCCTTATATCGCGCCGATTCAGGACAGAAGGCCGTAAATTATTGTTGTTTATCAAAACTATATGCATACTCTCTGATTCCTGACGTCACGCAAATTTAACAAATGGTTCAGCTAATCAGATTCGAAAGTGGTCGCGTAAGGATATACTCGCATTAGAGATGTACCAACCGGCGGTCGGCGGTTCGCTTGCTAGCACCAGCTGCAAGCTGATTGGCTGATGGTATAGCCTCTGCCTGGGCTAGATCCAGCACCACATTCTTTCGCCAACACCGCATTCCTTCGCCACAAAATCAAATATATTCGGCTGGAGATTATTTTCAGTCAAGAAAACTTGCAAATAGAGGTTTCCCAGCACGGGCTACAAAACTGCTATCTCAGTTTAAAACTAATGTTGAAGGTGAACTATTTCCTTTAATGCATATGAATCGTAAATAGTCTACAACAACTAAGGCTAAATCGTTTCCGACTGGACAGTGGACCTTTATGACGTCATGCCTGAATAATTGTCTTCTGAAACGATGTCTTCATATTGGCACCACCATTCCAACGATTCGCTTACCCCCCGCTCCCTCCACCTCCAGCGCCGTGAGCCGTATTAGCGGCACCGTGTTTGAAGTGACGGACGTCTCTCCACGGCTGGTGTCAGCTATGGGAGGCTCGGTCGTCCGCCTGCGAGGGCAGGGTCTGGCCGCCGACTGTGACCGGCTGAACATAACCGCCGGCGACCTGTTCACCTGCGAACCGATGACCTGCACCGACACAGAGGTCACGTGCCGGCTCCAGCGGCGCCGGAGACGACACGTCATCCGGAACAACGTGACGCATCCACGTAGGTGCTGCTTGTTGAGTGGCTTATATTTTTTTGTGATCATCAGCTGCTCCTCATTTCCGGAGATCTCATGTGTTTTTTTTTTTTAGAGACGTGGCTATGCAGCATATCACTCACCGCAATTTGTTTAAAGACAAAGGATCTTCTTTTGTAAAAAAATGTTACGCTGGAGAATCTAAAATACGAAATTGTTCTTAACTCCTTTGGTTCTTATAACATTTTGTCCCCTTTTGAAATACCCTTTCAGAAATATGTGCTCGCTCATATTATTACAATACAATACAATACTGATAAACGTGTGCGATCTGTGGCAGGTTACGGTGCCGGCTACCTGTGGGAGCCTCAGCAGCTGACGGTGTCCCCCGGTGACCTGGTCTCGTGGCGCTGGACACCCGGCCAGGTCAGCTCCGACTCCGTGGGGTTCGCCGTCTACCAGACAGCCACTCAGGACTCCGACGAGTACGACCAAACTGGCTTCAACAGCGGAGACAAAACCAACCAAGGTCTGTGCATTAAATTAGTGCTGAATCGTAAAAAGATGGGGCACAATAGGGATTCAGATTAAAAAAAAATAGTTTTGCTACAGTTTATTTTGTATTATCAATTATGTTTTGTATTGTTATTCTTATTCTTATTCTTAAATGCGTGCATAATAAATCGACATATTGTTCAAGACAGACGAGATATCAAAAGCATTCAAAGTTAACGGTGTTATGCTTGCACTCAATTAATACGGGCCATTACTTTACAAACCATGTTCATTGCAGGCTCTTTCACGACTATGCTGGAAGACATAGGCACCGTATACTACTCGGGCCCGCCTGTGGGAGCCAGCGTCCCGCGCATGCGCGGTGTCATCAATGTAGAGGCGCCACCTGTTGGCGACAGCACGCTCTCAGTCCGAGTCGGACCGGTGGAGGCAATATATGATGCGGCTACCGCGCCAGGTAATTACAGGAATAGTCGCTTACTGCATCGGGTTTGTGTTTTCATCCCCGTGTTGTCTCTGTTGCAGACGATATCGTCTCGGGAGATAAATCAACAGCAGCTTGTTGATATCGTCATGATCTGGGGAAAACAAGTCTAACACAACGTTTTTAATTAGTTGCTTATGTTGCAAACATTTCATCAGAAGTGCATCCGACTATTGATCCGTATATCAAAAGGAAAGTACCCATCATGGTTGATGCGGCTGCGGTTCCGACAGTTCCGGCGTTCGAGCCATCTGAGCTCTGCTCCGTCGATACCGCTCCAGCGTCGTGTCCGGGTGCTGAGGACCCCCTGCTGCTGCGATCAGCCGACTGTGTCACCCCGCGGGTCACAGAAGTCACTGTCACACAGGCAGGTCACGGGTGAGTGCCTTTCGCTACAGCGAATCGCAAGACATTTGGATAAAATTACTGATTTTGTTAAAGTACAAATCACGACACCGTATCAATGCGGGCACAATGTGTTCTCATCATATTTGATGGTGTCTTTCCAATGCTAATTATCATTGTAGAATGAGACCGTCCCATGGAAGGTGCTCCGCTTCAGGGTCGAGCTCGATCCTCTGCCGATCTATTCACAGCGGCATTCTGACTGCTGACTCGGAGCTTACAATCTCCGGCAATGGATTCTCCTCCACCGCCTGCCACAACCTGGTGATGATTGGGTCCGGATCGTGTGACGTCACAGCAGCAGCAGTCAGTCAGCTGACGTGCCGCATGACTGCTGCTGGGCTGCCACACGGAGCTGAACAGCCACTCAAGCTGAGTGTCGCCAACAGGTGAGACAAGGCGAGACAGATCACAGAGATGGACAAAGGCAGAGACAGACGAAGACTGAGTCAGAGACAGAGGCAGAGACAGACACCGACAGAACCAAACACGAAATCGAAACCGCTTTAAAATATACTGAAATTTCATCTCATTTTAGCTCTACTTTCAATTATCCACTAAGCACTGAGCAACAAATGCGGGCCTCTTCGCACATCCCGAACATCTCGACGATCCCGAACCTCTATAGAGCACAATCGCCTTCCACGGGCACCGTGACAGCAATGTCCCAGTCATTACCGCTGCCGGTTTGTATCCGGCTGTATTGATAGAACTCCGAGTGCTCGCCGAGATCTCCACTCAGGGCGCCTGCTCTGACGTGATTGCAGAGTTTTCCATTGTGTCATACTCCGTCTCCTGATGGGTGTCTGTGCATTGTGTCGTAATCTGTCTCCTGATGGGTGTCTGTGCATTGTGTCGTAATCCGTCTCCTGATGGGTGTCTGTGCATTGTGTCGTAATCCGTCTCCTGATGGGTGTCTGTGCATTGTGTCATACTCCGTCTCCTGATGGGTGTCTGTGCATTGTGTCGTAATCCGTCTCCTGATGGGTGTTTTGTGCATTGTGTCGTAATCCGTCTCCTGATGGGTGTCTGTGCATTGTGTCGTAATCCGTCTCCTGATGGGTGTCTGTGCATTGTGTCGTAATCCGTCTCCTGATGGGTGTCTGTGCATTGTGTCGTAATCCGTCTCCTGATGGGTGTCTGTGAATTGTGTCGTAATCCGTCTCCTGATGGGTGTTTGTGCATTGTGTCGTAATCCGTCTCCTGATGGGTGTCTGTGCATTGTGTCGTAATCCGTCTCCTGACGGGTGTCTGTGCATTGTGTCGTAATCCGTCTCCTGATGGGTGTCTGTGCATTGTGTCGTAATCCGTCTCCTGATGGGTGTCTGTGCATTGTGTCGTAATCCGTCTCCTGATGGGTGTTTGTGCATTGTGTCGTAATCCGTCTCCTGATGGGTGTCTGTGCATTGTGTCGTAATCCGTCTCCTGATGGGTGTCTGTGCATTGTGTCGTAATCCGTCTCCTGATGGGTGTATGTGCATTGTGTCGTAATCCGTCTCCTGACGGGTGTCTGTGCATTGTGTCGTAATCCGTCTCCTGATGGGTGTCTGTGCATTGTGTCGTAATCCGTCTCCTGATGGGTGTTTGTGCATTGTGTCATACTCCGTCTCCTGACGGGTGTATGTGCATTGTGTCGTAATCCGTCTCCTGATGGGTGTCTGTGCATTGTGTCGTAATCCGTCTCCTGATGGGTGTTTGTGCATTGTGTCGTAATCCGTCTCCTGATGGGTGTCTGAGGCCGCGAGCGGATGAGACACACACTATTGACGGAGTTCCGCTCAGCAATACCATTCACTGGTCGACATGGCATTGGTGCAGATATTGCCGCTGTGATGCTTCAGCTATTTTCGGCGTGGGCACCGATACGGGATAATCGGTAATTATGATGTTCTTATGCTAGAGTGGCGAGGGACCGGTTTGCGAGAAAATGAATCAGATGTAAACGGATAAGAGACTGCCTCCGTATTTCAGTCATAACTGTTGCGCATGGTGCTTATATATAAATACGTAATTGTTCTTTTACTTCGGTGATAGAGAAATATTTCGAAGTTGTTTTATGAATATTGATTGAGTCATACTCCAAACTTTCGGTTAAGATTCTCGCTCGAAAAAAAAATATATCCCAGCTTCAGTAAGACGAAGACCAATAAAGCAGGCTTAACACTTTGAGCTTCCTCGGAGCGGCATCAGAGCAAGTTCTGTTGAAGTGAGCAATCGTCTACCTTTGTTCCAATGGAGACTACAAGTGGCGGCGAAGTGTCAATGATAAACTTACTTCGCTCCAGAGGAGACGCGGTGATTGACGTGGCGGCGTCTTCGAAGTACTTCCGGTCGGAACCAACTGTTTCCGGTGTGTCTCCCGCCAGTGGTTCCCCTAAAGGTGGAACTCTACTGACGATATCGGGTGAGTCACACAGCAATCATGTATTCGCTGTCCTGCTTCATTCGCTCAATGTCTATGTCATTTGCTTTGACGGTCCTGCTCTCGTGTGTTGTCGTTGTCACATGTTGTAAATTCTGAGAAATGTCCGATGTTCCGATGTTTTGCGAGACAATACCTCACACATGTTGTCCTGATGTTTTGTCTGGAAATATTCACCACGTGTTATTCTGATGTTTTGCGTGGCAGTACTTAGCACGTGTGCTGTTCTTCTGCCTTATTTGAGTGTCGCTCCGTTACCGGTCCGGCTCCGGTCTCCCGTCCGGCTCCGGTCTCCCGTCCGGCCCGGCGGAAACTCAGCCTCGGGTGACGGTCAGACCTGTTGTTGTTTGTTGTTGTGATGTTTTGTTTGACTGTCCGCTCCCGTTCTACCAGGCTGGGGTCTGGAGTCCGGCTCACCGGAGAGCCCGCCTCGGGTGACTGTTGGCTCGGCCCCGTGCCCGGTCCAGTCGGCCACTCTCTCCAAACTGACCTGTCTGACCCCGGCCGGCGCGTCCGACGACACGGTGCCCGTCAAACTGGTGTGGCAGGACGCAGACGGCCAGACCAGGTCAGCATGCCGCATACTCTACTGATACAGGGCGTTAAATGGGGGCTGGCAAATTGGGAATCACCCCTGACGGGTCTGATTAGTTACATTTGCATTCATTACGCGGTGGTGGGGTACCGCATATATAACGTCTCAAGGAGATGAATGGGAGGTGCTTAAAACATTGAGATAATAACGTTACATCTAAGATGGCGAGAACTCCAAGTGAGGTTAATCATAACGATGATAATTCATGAATAACCACTAACCTCATGATATCTAAATGAATAAATAAATTTAGGCCGAAATTATATTTGGTATATTTCGCTTATTGAAGCTTTATCAGCTATGAAGCTTCAATTTTATTATTCAATTCAATTAATTCAATTTATTAAATTTTTCAACAACAAAAAAGTTTGTACTTGTCATGGGGATTTTGAAGCATCATTGCTGATGAAGCTTCAATAAGCGAAATATTCAACAATATAATTTCGGCCGAAATTGATGTATACATATATTGACTTATCATGAGGTTAGTGGTCATTTAATTAATTATCATCATAATGACGCTACCTACCTAATTTGTGGGCGTCCTTCGCGATTACACGTGGAACTGAATATATATATATACATTGCCCACCATTCAGCGCCTCCTCTAACATGTTAAGTGGGGGCCGCAGCCCCCCCCCCCAGTCGAGCTGAAATTGGGTCACGGGGGGGGGGGCGGCAGGTAATTGTCATCGTGTCTGTATAAAACGACATACACGAATCGGCGAAAGAAAACGCCTTCAATTGACGCAAATCTAAAGGAAAAGAACGGTTAACTAAGTGAATAAGACTCGATGGTAATTTGTTAAGAAATACCACTTTAGTTTTAGTGCGGAGAAGTACCTATTCTGACTGGTGTTCTGACAATATAAGCAATTTCACGATCTCATCCCATCTCCTGACAGTTACGCGGCATGTTTGGTAGAGGGCTCCGGGCAGTGACTTGTGATGCTGGACTGATAGCTGGCATTTTTAGACATTCGGTTCGACCATTGGCGGCGGATTGTAACTTCGGGGGAGGGAGGGGAGGGGCAAAGCAATCTCCTAGGCGTCAGGACTTCTTTTGGGACTGTGGAGGTATTTCAATTGGTCAGAAAGAGGCATCGGTCAGGCTTTTACAGTGCCCTGGGTCCTATGCCCTCAGTGACCGGTCATATGTCCTCGGCCGGTCTGAGAAGGCATTTCACAGGCCTACCTGAGAGCTTGGTCAAAGAGGTCGCAGACGAGTCACAAGCGAACTCGACCAACCTAAGAAGGCCCTCGGCTTGTGTAAGAGGACATTTTATAGGCAGCCTGAGAGTTGCATAGGCCGGTTTGAGAGGCATTGGGCCAGTCTAGGAGGGCCTTAGCTAGTCTGAGAGCCTGCGGCTGATCCGAGACGGTATTTTCCAAATCTGAGAGCGCCTTATGCCGGTCTGAGAGGTCCCTTGGTCCGTTTGAGAGGGCCTTCGGGCCGGTCTGAGAAGGCTTCTGTCGGACCTGAGAGGGCCCTAGGTTGATATGGAGGTCCTCTTTCAGACTTCAGAGGCCCTACGGCGGCCCGAGAGGGTCCTCGATTGGTCTGAAAGGGGTACTGAAAGTTTGGTAACGATACTGGCAATACCTAGTCAACGAAATACTGCGAAGTAAATCGGGGAGGCAAAATAGACCCACCGTATCACGTGTATTAAGTTAACGGGATCCAGAGCCGGGGAAATCCATGTAGTTCATAGTTTTGGGTTTTGGGTCTTTTGGGTTCAGGTGGCTAGGTGTGGTGGATCGAACCCAGGGGCAGTGGAAGCGGAGGCAGGGGAGCCGCTGTCCCACACTCAAGCAATTGGGGAGGCAAACATACGATTTTTCTCCCCATAACATCTCAAGTGGGACCGGCCGAAAGGTAGAATTGTATAGAAGAAAACCCGGTTAGTAGGGCAATACGTAAGGTCACATCAGGCATGGCATGGACCTTCTCAGACCAGCACGGGATCTGTTAAGACCAGTCGAGGCCCATAGCCAAAGGCGGGGGCCATTGAGGGGGGAGGCATCGGGGTCATGCCCCAAAACGATTGAAATTCGATCGAAACTTACGCATTTACTGATATAAAATAACATTTTAGCACCTCGTATACGGGAAAGTTTATTTTGGTAACGATACTGGGAGTCCCAAGGTTATTGTCCTTAATGACATTAGTGAAATCCGATGAGTGTTTTTAATTGTGTAAAACTTTTTGTATTATCTGCAACCAAAACCAACTATTGACCGTTTTAGATCCGACAGTGGCATCTCAGGCCTGGCAAGGACGCTCCCAATTCAATGTTGAGATGTCGAATAAATCACCACAGACCTGCCTGTCAATCAACTATCTCTTTTTCTTTCTTTTTTGGTTATATAAAGTTCCAAAACATAGAAACAATTCATCAAAAAAATATCCTTATGAGGACTTCAAAAACCTTAAGATCAGTAATGATGGTGACTTTCACGGTGAATGTGCGTAAAGGACTTGAAGTCGTGTCTGTAAAACTAACCGGCTTATGACTTCCAAAGGAAAAAGGAGTCCCTTTTTGAGCTATTCAGTATATGCTTTACCTATATAATTTATTTTCAATGTTCGACGATAATATCATTCGATGCGTATCGATGAGACAAACACAATGGTAAAGTATGTTTTACTCTACAATGTATCTATCAAGTGTTATTCCTTCAAAATAATTCGGCCATTTTTAGAATGTTTCAAACTTAATGGATTATTCTGACCTAACTATTGATCTGAGGTAAATTTTGATGCAACTGTAGTGAAAGAAAATTATATTATCCTGCAAAGTTTTTTTGGGCGCGTCGCAAACTCTTTTAGTTATCGAGATATCGAGACCGTGTCCAGGTATGTCGGACACGTAAAACTTTCGCTACTAAATTCTGCCGGACGCCAGGAATTGCTTGATCGGGTGGTGGGGTCAGGGCCTGCGCAACAAGCTATGCTTAGCGTGGGTCCTGACCTCGGAAATCCACCCATTCACAAACGTTCGGACTAAATGTATTAGAAAAATAGACTGTTTAGCAAGGGCACTCATATATAGCCGAAATTTGACCTTTGGTGACCTCAATATTGACTTGACCCCTAAAAATACCGATATACTTTCGATAGAGCTTGTCTCGGGCTATCTAACAGTGTTGTTCACTTGTCGCTTCGTTGCGTGGTTTACGAGATCTTGGGGGGGGGGGCGAAAATCCCCCCCCCCCGGCAGTTCGTGGTTGGTGCGAACTCCTGGCAGTGCTCGGGACGCGGGTAAGGCATTCCGCGCCCATCTTCTGTTATCCATATATCTCTATATGACCTAGGATCAGATAAAATTATTTCAATACATCATGTTACATACAATTATTGTCCTGTTCGTGAAACATATTGTACAATAATACAAATTAAAATACAGCACGATTTGGGAGATAGCTGCCCATCATCGAAAAATCTGCGTCCGTCCCCCCCCCCCCCCCCCCCCCCTCCCCTCTCCCCCAGTGACAATCCCTTACAGCAGGCCCTGCCACTATTAACAGGTTTTTGGTCTGCATTGCAAGGCAATTGCAAATTTAATGTTGTATTAAAATATAATCAGGTACACATATTGACTTAACACGCGCCCTGGAGGGGGGCGAAATCCGCCCACCCCTCCGGTTTTTCAAGGATGGCGCAAAAACGGCGGCGTGCAGCGCCGCCGTTTTTTGTATACCTGTTTAGAAATGAACTTTCCGTATTATGTAAAATTCTTGGCCTCAGGTCATCTCAGGTCAGGTCACCAGACCAGGTCACGTGATGACCTCAACTCCAAAACGTTTGCAGTAGTACCACAGCCACAGTTTTACGCCGATCGGTTTCAATCTTGCAGGACTTCATAAGGTCATAGATACCAATAATTTGTTGATCTCGGATTTCTAATATTAGTGACCTAAGGTCAGGTCAATTTTGTGGCCGCCAACACGGTTTTATCAATAACTATCGACATAATGAAGATAGAGAAGAGAAAACGGTACCAATATGTTTGTCTCGTCGAGACACGTCTCCCAATATGCAACAGGACCAACTTGGGTCACCACTTGACCTTGACCTGAGGTCAAATTTCTCAGTTGACCTAACCAGGTCACCATGAATATGATTCGAAGCGCCGTGACAAGACACACGCGATGGCGTAAACATTATTGCTTTATCTTTATTAGGAAAAAGGTTATTTGGGGAAAACAGTTTTGAAAACAAAATCACCTTTTTGACATACGATGACCTCTGGAGCCTAAACTATTGACCTGAGCTCAAATTTGAGGACATCAAGGCCGATTTCATTTTTCAATGAATTTCGATTGCTTTTTTCCGTTTGCTGCTAACTATCATAGTTCCCGAGATATTTGGGTGTGTTCGAACCGAAGTCTTGAAACTTGAAAATCTGACCCTTGATGACCTCTGGTGACCTCAATATTGACCTGAAAAAAATAACGACATACTTTCGAAAGAGCTTGTTTCGAGCTATCTAACGTCGTTTCCCGCTTGTCGCTACGTTGCGTGGTTTTCCAGATCATAGGGGGGCGAAATCCGCCCCCCTCCAGGGCGTGTGATTATCAGAGGCCCTCCAGGGCGCGTGTTAAAAACATGCGATAAGTTTCCACAGAAGTTTCTACAACGAAATCCCCCTCTATTCCAGGACTGTAGGGAACCTGACGTTCACCTATGACGCCACCAAGACGCCGTCGCTATCGTCCGCTGAGCTATCCGTTGCTGGTGCGCAGCGTACCCTGACAGTCTCTGGTGAGAAGTTCGGGACTGTCGCCTCCAACCTCGTCATCCGTCTGATCCCTCGGACCAACACCGCCCGCCGCCGACGGCAGGCCGACACTCTGCCCTCCGAAGACGCTCTCCCTGGCGCCGATGACGGCCCTGAGCTAGGCTTTGGTGACGTCACCGCGCTGGACTCTAATGACGTCATTAGTATGGATGCAGATGGCGCTGCGGACGCTGAGCCGGCGGTGGAGGCGGCCCGGCGTGAGGACGCCGCGTTCTGGCGCCGCTTCTGTCATGGTGATTGCGACAGCTTCGGCGCGTTTGTGTCCAGCGGACAGCTGCGCGCGGCTGGCTCTGGTCCTGCCGTCGCCATCACCACGCCAACTACGCCTCCCTCCGCCGCCGGCGACGAGCAGGACTTCATCGAGCTGACGCCAGAGTACGTCAGCGCCTACCACGAGGCAGCTCTGGGCCGTGACCGCGCGAGACGCCGCGTCCACCTCCGGCGCCGCCGCTCCGTCTCCTCCACCTCTCCCTCACAGGAGCTCACCTGCGACTCTGTGACGATCACCGACGGTGGCGCCACCTGTCAGATACCAGAGGGTCTCTCGGGCGTGTTCGATGTTCAGGTGCAGGTCAACGATATGGGCACGGCAGCAGACACGGCAGCCGTGGACGTGAAGCCGACGGTGACCACATCCAGCCTTCCGGCGGGTTCGCAGCACGGCGGGGCGAGGATTCGGCTGGACGGAGCGGGGTTCGGGGAGGATGTCTCAGTGACCATCGGAGGAGCAGAGTGCCAGGTGACGGCGGCGGCGGCGACGGCGACCAGTCTGGAGTGCCTGACGCCGCCCGGAGAGGGCGCCCAGCCGCTGGTGGTGATGTCAGGAGGATTATCGGTGAATGTTCTAGAGTATACGTACTCTGCGGACAGCACGCCCGTCATAACGTCAGTGAGCAGGTGAGAGCAGGTGAACCGACATCGGTGTTAGGTTCGTGGGGAGCGAGGGCGAGGGTGGCACTTCCATCTTCATGCTCGTCTTGGTGGGAGTGATATTTTCCACCACTTGATGGTGAGAGAGACATTGTCTCCGTTATAAGGACCGACAGCGATGAATGTTTTGCATTTCTCTGCTGGCGAATTCGAATAATAGTATATTACATACAAATTGAGGTTACCTTTCTTCTTTTTCTGCGTGACCAGCAAGTACCCACACATTATCCATGATACCTCACTCATGCACACCTCCTCAAACTCACTAACATAATCCACCCTGTGTTAACAGCCAGGACACCAGTGACGTATCTGTGGTGTCTGGCGAGGGCACCGGACTGGGCACGGTCGCTGGCACCTACCTAACAGTCGGAGGCCGGCGCTGCAACGTCACCTCTCCCCTGGACACGGAGTTCACCTGCGAGGTACGGCAACAACACACCAAGAGGTGGTCACTGTTCAGTGGGCCGGTCAGGAAACGGCGATATGTATTGTATTCTGTTAATGTGTCTGTGGTGAACATTACTTGTGTGTGTGTGCATAATGCATATACATTCGTTTGTAGGAGGCAACGCATCATATTTTGTCGTGTCCTTGTCTCGGCCTACAAGAGACATAACATTCGCATTAGATCCCGCTGCGTCAGACTTGAATGCGTTGGTGTTGAGAATGTATCGACCGTGGTATGCTGACCTGTTTCCGCCAGCTGGAGTCTCACCTGGCCGGAGGTGAACACCGCGTGACTTTCCACTCGCCCGAGGGCACGGGAGACTCGGCATCAGTCGGCATCAGCGTCTCCCTCGAGGTCACCTCTGTGTCACCGGCGACAGGTTCGAAGCGTCCGTGGCTGGGTCCAATGGACGCATAGGCGTCGCCAGCAGTGGGGACACAAGAGACATTGTCGCTAGTCATGTCCAGCCATCCCTAATATGATCCCATGTTAAAGGAAATAGTTCACATTGGAATTTGTTTACCCAACACGATTTGATTATATTTGTAATACAATTTATTTTTATATTGTCAAAAATGGCCTTATATCGCGCCGATTCAGGACAGAAGGCCGTAAATTTGTATTGTTTATCAAAACTATATGCATACTCTCTGAGTCAGAGTCCTGACGTCACGTGGATGTAAAAAATGGTTCAGCCAATCAGATTCGAAAGTATTCGCGTAAGGATAGACTCGCATTGGAGATGTGCCAACCGGCGGCCGGCGGTTCGGTTGCTATAGCACTAGCTGCAAGCTGATTGGCTATGGTATAGCCTCTGCCCGGGCTAGAACCAGTACAACATTCTTTCGCCAGCACCGCATTCCCCCCCCCCCCCAAACAAAAACAAAAATCGGCTGGAGAGTCTTTTCAGTCAAGAAAACTTGCAGATAGGGGCTTCCCATCACGGGCTACAAAACTGCTATCTCAGTTTAAAACTAATATTGAAGGTGAACTATTTCCTTTAAAGCACACGTGCCTACTAAATTGTCCCTTTAAATTTGGAACCATGGTGACGCCTGTGAATGGACGGTGCTGACGGGTTGGGAAGGAGAGCCATATTCTTGAAGTGTGCGTACTGTAGCAATCGATTCCTGTTTTGTCCACTGATGCATTTGATAAATATTTGTTTCTAAACAGCTGGTATCCTTTCGTCAGTCACTCAATAAATGCATACAGTCAGTCAGTCAGTCAGTCAGTCAGTCAGTCAGTCAGTCAGTCAGTCAGTCAGTCAGTTGAGTCATGTGCAGCTAACGTTACAGCTAACGTTACAGCTACATGTAAAATGATAAAATAAACACTGCATAAAACACGATAAAATATACGAACTAAAATAACACCGAAATATAAATACTTCTGGACAATTTCCGGCTAGCGTGTAAATCCTGAAAAAGTCGGGTAATTTTGGGACGAGCTTCCATTTATAACAGCTAACCCTGTGTTTGAGAGCTGCCGCTGTGCATCCTGTTTCAGCTGCTCTGACTGGCACCTCTCTGTCCATCGTCGGCGGCAAGTTTGACACGGTGTCGCCGATCAACGTCACCGTGTGTGACACGCCGTGTCAGGTCACCTCCGTCACCAGCACAAAGGTCACCTGCCTCGCCCCAGCCGTCTCCGGTAAGTGACTCATAGTTTCTCACTGGAACTGTCTCCAAACCAAAATGAATACACGTCCTTTAAAAAAAAAAAATTAATCTTAGACGAAATTATAAAGTTTTAGCCAGCTGCTTTTCGTTAAATTCAGCGTTCAAATCCATCGCACGTTCTGGTGCGTCTTGATGCAATGATACCAGTCGGCAACATGGTAATCTCCAGCTTCGTCGGTGACACGTCGCAGGTGTCTGAGAACATCGCCGTGTCTTGTTCCCCTTCTGACATCACTCCTCTCCCCGCAGCGGCGCCGGCCGCTACTTGTGACGTCATTGTGATGATGACGGGCGGCGTTTCGGTGTCATCTGACGCGGCCTTCACGTACGATGCGGCTCTGACGGCGTCGGTGACCTCTGTCGCGCCCGCCAGGGGCGGCACGGCCGGGGGCACCACCGTCAGCGTCACAGGGACTGGCTTTGCGTGAGTTGATGACGCGAGCCAGCGAGGAGGAAGGATGTGCCAATTTATTGCTGGAGGATGATGGTATTTGGCTGTAATTTAGGTTATTTCCACATTGGGTAACATTGTTTTAGACTTTTCATGACTTTGTTTACTCATTTTTCAATGTATTCGCCCGGTTTGTGCTAAGAGCCGATACATGTCAGATATGAAATAGTTGTGAGAACACAATGCAATTGTTTACATGCATACTATGCCACAACTGGTTGGCACTTCTCAACGCAAGGACAAAGAGGGTGTAGTTGGGAATTATCTCACCCAGTGATTCTCAAATAGGGTACCACTTGGAGTCTTTGGGCGGCTTCAGGAGGTGTAATGAAGCCTTCGGGCGGCTTCGGGAGGTGTAATGAAGCCTTCGAGCGGCTTCGGGAGGTGTAATGAAGCCTTCGGGTGGGGTAGTGGCGATTGAGCAGCTAAATGAGAAATTGCAGCTGATTCGTTTGATGATGACGCATAATGCTCAACCATCTATCCCAATGTATACTTCACTGTCATCACATCATCGCAATGCGCATCACAACCAGATACTAGATGCTGCTCAGTGATTTGTTACGGTTTACGTGTTGCTATACGCTGGGAACCACTGCATTAGACCACTAAGAGCAACAGCACAGTGTCTACTTATATTCCTGTCCCTAGATGGCAGTAGTAGTGCACGCCTGAAGTAATGCTGTACCGCATAACTTGAAGCCAAGAACCATGCCTGAAGTAATGCTGTACCGCATAACTTGAAGCCAAGAACTGCGGTCCACGCAATGGGGGATGGGGTAATGAGTCATCAAATGGGGGTAACTATACCCTCTTGACACTGAGAACCACTGATCTAACCACTCCACCTGTGTACAAAACAAAGGAGCTTTCTTTAACACATCTCATCGATGATTCAACTGAACGTGCACCTGTATCAGAATGTAACCATGACTGCCAAACCGTCCCGTGACCTCCTCATCCTCGTCCTCAGGGAGACTGGTAACATCATTACCATTGACGGCGTGACGTGTGACGTCACCAGCGAGAGTGTGACGCAGCTGGAGTGCGTCACCAATGGTCACGCCGGTGCCGGCCAGTTCGCCGTCATGGTCGACGTGCCGGGTGTTGGGTTCGCCGAGGTACGTATAAATACGAATGTTGGGTTGGTTCACAATCTGCGCTGAGTCGCTGACTATATTGCATGGAAATAATGTTGATGTATGTGCCACTCGTAGTTGTTATTGCACCTGCCTAACCTCTTGAGACCCGAGACAAATTGACGGGTCCAAATTTAATGAAAATGTGTACCCCAGGGGCCCGGGAACAGGGGGGGGGGGGCAGCGGGGGCACTTGTCCCCCCCCCCCCCTCTGGACCGGGGGGGGAGGAATTGTCCCCCCCCCCTAACTTTGGCTAGTAGAAGGTTCCCTAAAAATGAGCTCTTTCAATTGTATTCACAAAAAGTTGTATAAAATATGAAAGCACCCTTATGTCACTTTCATTTTTGTTTTGAACGGTTTTCTTTTATAGCATGTCAAGTATTGAGATATAGCTTTGCCTTTATAGCAGTATCGTATACCTTTCTTTACCTTCCTTTTACTTTTTTCCATTATGTTCTATGAGATATAATGGAAAACTTTGGTAGCAGTACATTTGGTAGCAGTTGTCTGCTTGGCGCGTCGTCGTTAAAATGACGCAATGACGGCGATAAACATCTGCTACATTTTGTTTATAAGTTTATCCCACGTCAACGTTACGGATGTGGTCAAACTGGCGTGCTGTCCTCTCTGTCTCTGCCGACGGGCGGTAATTTCAAGCAAGAGTTATCGTAAATGTCGTAGGTTGCCGTGATACGGCGATGACACGGTCGGCGCAGCCCAGAGCCCACACTGGTGGGCTTCTTAAAGGAAAAAATGTCAGGCGTCAGGTGCGAGTATTTTATCAGAGACCCACACTTTTTCATAATTTTTGTGTTTTATGTTAACCCGCGCCGTGCCGGGGGCGGGGCGTTTTACGCCCCATCCCCCTAAGGTTTTTCGAGGATAGCGAAAAAACGGCGGTGCCTCGTTTTTGCCGTTTCAAAAACGGCGCACGGCGCACAGCTCCACCGTTTTTGGCACACCTGTTCAGGCATCAATTACCCACATTGTGTGCAATTCTTGACCACGGGTCATATCAGGTCAGGCCACGTGACCACTAGGGTGTCCAAAAAAACACTTTGTCGTCAGTGCAAGCTTGCCAATTGACACGGCGTTCTTCTCTAGGGCAATAACAAGTATGCCAAATTTCATTTCGATCCTATGAGTTTTGCCCCCCCCGGCCTCCGTAAGTTGTTGACCCCTTCCCAAAAGGTCACAAATCAAAGTCGTGGTTCAGACCTCCGCGTGTGCTCATTTGAAAGCTCTTGTCGAGTATAATAAACTCTAAGTCAGTCGAAATGCTCTAAATGCAAATTTTCGTTCTATGAGACATAAACAGAGCCCAAAAGCAAACCTTCAATAGAGGCTTGCTTTTGGGCTCTGTTTATGTCTCATAGAACAAAAACTTGAATTTAGAGCGTTTCAACTGAATTAAAATTTGCTCTACTCGACAAGAGCTTTCAAATGAGTACACGCGGAGGTCTGTACGACGACTTTGTTTTTTTTTTACCTTTGGGTAGGGTAGTTTACAACTTACGGAGGCCCGGGGGATCAAAACTCAAAGGATTGCAATGAAATTTGGCATACTTGTTATTGGCCTAAAGAAGAACGCCGTGTCAATTGGCAAGCTTGCACCGACGAAATTGTGTTTTTTTACACCCTAGTGACCACACCTCCAAAGAAGTTTGCGGTCGTACAGCAGTCACAGTTTTGGGCCAATCGGTCTCAAACTTACAGGATTTAATAAGGTCATAGGTAGATACCTACAATTCGAATATCTAAATTTTTGTGTATGGGTGACCTAAGGTCGGGTCAATTTCGTGACCTCCCATTATAAGTCAATGGGGAAATATTCAAATGTTTTTTATTACGCATGATATCAGTCCAATTCCTTCTGGATCATGTTATAATAGGCTATTATTGATGATCCAGGTTAAATTTCTGTCCAGTCACCCCTACAGAGTCAGCCGAGGTCAGCTGAGGTCACCAACACTTCTTGTGTTAATAACTCTCGATAGAATGAAGATAAAGAAGTGAAACCGGCATCAAAATGTTTTCTCGTCGAGACACGTCTCCTTATATGCAACATGACCTACTTGGGTCGCCAATTGACTTTGAACTGAGGTCAAATTTATAAGTTTACTTAAACTCGTCCAAATGAATGTGATTGGAAGCGCCTTGACGAGACTAACACGAGGGCGTCAAAATCATTGCCGTATCTTGATTAGGTAAAACGTTATTTGCAAGCAACGTTTTGCCACAAATTAGCCCTTTTGACCTTTGATGACTTCTGGTCCCTAAACTATTGATCTGAGATAAAATTTGATGACATTTTCGTCATTCAATATCTCAACATTTTTCGAGTGCTTTTTCCGTTTGTTCCTAACTATCATAGTTCCCGAGATATTTAGGGGTTTCTGGAGCAATGTCCTAAAACTGGAAAATCTGACATTTGATGACCTCTGGTGACTTCAATATTGACTTGAACCAAAAAATGTTCAAATAATTTCGGAGTTATTTTTTATGAGCTTTCCCACCAAGTTTTCGGTTTTTCAATGTGGACAATTTGAGAACGAAAAGGTGCACCAAGATGAGAAGTGAGAACATTGCCCCTCCCCAAATATTTTGTTTGCCTCCCCCCCCAACTTAAAAATCGTTTCCGGGCCCCTGGTGTACCCTGCCTAATTTTAGCATGAATTATCGTATATTTATATTTGGAAAAAACATGATAATAACAATAAACAAGCATATATGGCGGTTACAACACAACATCATGAAAAGGGTATGCTGAAGTTTTAAAAAAAATGCAAAAAACTAAAGGGCTCTTACCAGTAATGGCCGATCGACACGCCATCTTCAAATTGACTTTGAAGCTTGTTTATTAACTTTAACAACAATATTTAGCATACTGGTGTCTCGGGTAAACCCCGGTTTGGCATTACATTACGGTTAAGCAAGTCTCCTAACGCACATAAAAACCTGGCGACGCATTCTGGTAGGAATTATTAAGCCAGACAATAATGTACACTCCAGTGAACAAATGGACTCATGATATTAATTAAGCAGTGGCTTAATGTGGCATTGCACTACGGGTACTTAATTGAGTTTACTCCAGAAAATGGGCACAGATATTGGCAATATCTGTGCCCATTTACTGGGATAAAAACCTTCGATCCTGCCAGGCTTTGAACCTAAAATATCCTGATCCATAGTCAGACGCGTTATCTATTGCCCCACAGGGCCACAGAATTTTCCGGGTTTCTGAGTTTTGAAGCAGAAACGTTTCACCTTCACTGACACCAGCGTACCGTATTTCAGGCAGAGGAGGACGCCACGTTCCAGTACGTTGACCGGTGGTCGTCTTCCTTTACCTGGGGCGGCACCGACCCGCCGTCCGTCGGACAATCTGTCAGCATCACGGCAGGACAGACCTTGATGCTCGACACCAGCACGCCTGTCCTGAGACTGATTCTGATAGACGGTGGGTTACGACCGCGCGGCGAGAGAGATGCTGGACAGACTTTCTCCAGCTGTTCAAAAACGTCACTTTTTGATCAGGGATTTCGGAACTGTTTAATGAATTGCGCCACAGGACCACACAGTCGGTTAAAGCACGTTCTTTTCACCCTCCTGACATGCCCATAACTCTATCCTAGTTTGTATGTATGTGACTACCATCTAGCTGATACATACTTGCACTGATAGCACTGTGACGTTCCTGTCACACTTAAGGAAGATGATGATGGTTTAGTTACTAATTCAACACACGGTTATCATGGGCGCAAACTGACCTGAGGAATCGGCGCGCCCTTAAAGGGAGATAATCACCTTATGATTTTGTTAGCAACAATTTATTTCGCTACTGTTATGGTATTAAAATGATGTGATGTAAATTTAAGAATTAAATACAATTATTCCCTCATTCAAAGTTGGAAGTTTGGGAAAATTAATGATCGGTATTTTCCCTCCACTATTGGAAAGCGCAACATCAATCTGCGCGCTTTTGCATCAATCTGTTCAACGTTGTTGAATGGGCACTTATAAACAAATCACCGACACTAAATAAGTAAGGTTATAGGCCACTGTTAAGTTGACGATTTCAATTCACTTTTTTCAAATGATTGTCGATTGTTCATAAAAGTTTGGCACATATTCGCAAAAAATAGAGTGCATGAACCATATTGCATACCTTCATGATAAATAGCAATGCGTAGGGAGGGTAATTTACTGAATTCGTTACCGAGTACTTGCTGATTATAAGCGTGGAACGGTTATAAACTATGACTTGAAATATCTATCGGTAGGAATTGTTATATGCCAAATGTAGTGAATTTACAATATATTTTGGTCTCGTCTATCGATTTCAGGTGCTAACTCCATTTTTGTGGGAAAAGGTGATTATCTCCCTTTAAATCTCAATAAACAAACAAGACCATGGGTGGATAATTGTTTTCAAAGTTGCCCCGGCCGAGGCCTCAGGACAGGGACGCAACCTAGGGGGCCTAGGAGGCACGTGGCGGGGGTATGTCCGTGAAGTTAGCGACGAATTCGGATTCGAATTCAGCGTCGAGTAGCGCTCCGCTTCAAAATGTGGGAACAGGTCAATTGGGGCACGCTTATCACGAAAATGACATTCATAATTCATTTTTACATTGAAGGTCATCTTCAAAATCATTTTCAAGGTCAAAGAACGGGGTGGCTCAAAACGACTCGAAGTTGGTGCCCGATCGCCAAAAATGGCCTCATTCGATTCCTCGGGTCAATATGACCTTGACCCTCATGTTCAAGACCAAAACTCAAAACGACCCGAGTTATTGTGCGATTGCCATTGACCTTGAAATTGAGGGTCAATATGATTTTCCATGAGTGAGGTTGCGAAGGCTGCGGACCCGAAGAATCGAATGAGACCATTATTTTGGCGATCGGACAACAACTTCGCGGGTCGTTTTGAGCCGCCACGTCCTTTGACCTTGAAAATGAGGATCAATGACATTTGCCAGGAGTAAGGTTGCGAAGGCTGCGGCTAGATATTGGCCCAAGGAATCAAATGAGACCATTATCACGCGCACGGCCGGGGGGGGGGGTGATTTCTGCCCCTCTCCCCCCCCCCCCCCTCCGATTTGTCATGAATAGCGGAAGAACGGCAGCGCGCATCGCAGCCAAATTCGGCACAGATGTTTGAGCATTAATTACCCACATAGTCTGATTGTATTTACTTCGGATCATCTCAGGTCAGGTCACCAGGCCAGGTCATGTAACCCCACCTCCAAAAAGTTTGCGGTCATACCACAGCCACAGTTTTTGGCTGATCGGTTTCAAACTTGCAGGATTTAATAAAGTCATAGGTACCTAACCTACCTAATATTCGTATATCTCGGATTTTTTGTTATATCGTTGACCTAAGGTCGGGGCAATTGTGTGACCTCCCCATTAAGTCAATGGGGAAATGTTCAAATGCTTCCTATTCCGAAGATATGCGTGATATCAGCACAATTTCTTATGGATCATGTTATCATATGCAATTATTGATGACCCAGATTAATTATTTGATCAGTGATCCCTACAGGGTCAGTCCAGGTCATCCGAGGTCACCAACACTTTTTTGTCAATAACTCCACAGAATGAAGATAGAGACGTGAAACCGGTACTAATGTGTTTGTCTCATCGAGACACGTCTCCCAATATGCAGCATGATCTACTTGGGTCACCACTTGACCTTGACCTGAGGTCAAATTGATATGTGGACCTAACCTGGTCAACATGAATATGATTCGAAGCGCCTTGACGGGAAAACACGATGGCGTCAGCATTATTGTCCTATCTTTATTAGGTAAAATGTTACTTGCGAAAGACAGTTTTACCAAAAAATATAATGTTTGACCTCTTGGTGACGTCTGGAGCCTAAACTATTGACCTGAGCTAAAATTTGAGGATGTCATTGCTTTTTCCGTTTGTTCCTAACTATCATAGTTCCCGGGATATTTGTGGGTTCTTGGAGCGAAGTCCTAAAACTGGAAAATCTGACATTTGATGACCTCTGGTGACCTCATATTGACCTGAGCTAAAAAATACCGCGATATACTTTCGATAGAGCTTGTCCCGACCTATCTAACACCTTTTTTCGTGTCACTACGTTGCATGGTTTTCGAGATCTTGGGGGGGAAACCGTTAGGGAAATCAGCCCGCCGGCAGTTCGAGGTTGGCGCAAACCCACAGCAGTGCGCGTGTTATTTTGGCGATCCAACAATAACTTCGGGTCGCTTTTAGCCGCCCCGTCCTTTTACCTTGAAAATGAACCGCCTGTTCTTTGAACCTGAAAATTAGTGTCAATGTCATTTGCCACGAGTGAGGTTGCGAAGGCTACGGCAGATATTCACCCGGGAAATCGAATGAGGCAATTTTTTTCTTCTTCGATGGGACAATAACTTTGGGTCGTTTTGAGTCACCCCGTCCTTTGACCTTGCAAATGAGGGACCAGGTTATTTGCCACGAGTGAGGTTGCGAAGGCTGCGGCAAGATACTGACCCGAGGAATCGAATGAGACCATTATTTTTGCGATCGGACAATAACTTCGGGTCATTTTGAGCCTCCCGTCCTTTGGCCTTGAAAATAACCTTGAAGGTTACCTTGAATGTCAAAATGAATGTTATGTTCGTTATCAGCGTGCCCCAAATGATCTGTTACCACATTTTGAAGCGAATCGCTACTTGACGCTGAATTTGAATCCGAATGCGTCGCTAACTTCATGGACATGCGGGGAGGGAGAGGGCATCACGATTGAGGGTGCCTCTCCTGGGCGTCTGGACACCGAAGGCGCCACTCTCGAGTGCAGATGGCGCCCTTTGAGTCGTGAGTGCCGGCGACACCCCTTTGGATCGAAAATGATGCCTCATTTAGACCGGAGATAACGACCCCAACTGTGCCTCCCCGAAAACAAAAGTTTTCTGACCTGCCCGAGGTGCTCACCAAGACAAAGTTGGCAAGGCGCAGCCTCCCTTGACTACCCCCCCCCCCCCCCCATTTCGAAAGCGCACCGAAAGCGCAATTTTACCCATATCCTGTCTGCAGATAGTCGTACAAAGTATGCATTTTTATGTTGGGATTATATTTGCGTTTCTGTATTCTTTTTAAATAAAACTAAAGGCTTGCAAATAGGGTCTCCCAAAAAAGTTGTCCCGGCCCCGCCGGGGCAACTTTGAAGTTTCCCCGGCCGCGGCTGGGGTTGCCCTATAGGATTCTCCACACATGAACAACACACTGTTATCCAAATAGATACTTGTGGTTGTATGGACATGTGCCAGTAAAACATTAACTAATATAATCCCATGAGCCATATTGCAGATCAGACAGCTCTCATTTCACATGATTCCCGCCTGTTGGCTGCAGGAGGTGAGCTGATATTCGACCCTGCCGCCGCGTTCCTGGAGCTGAACGCCGAGTACATCGTGGTGGTGGGAGGCGGAAAGGTGCAGATCGGAACGGAGGAGAGTCCCCACCAGGGACAAGCTGCCATTACACTGCACGGCAACGTCCGGGCCACGGAGCTACCCGTCTACGGCGCAAAGGTACAGCGGAGATCCGGCAACGGAACTGGAACTGCAATCAAAGTGGTCAGTGGAGTTGATGCTGCAGTCATATATTAGTTACTCACTTTCCACTAATAGTGATCGGGTTTACAGCTGTCCTACGCGCTCCACGTGCCGCAAGGTATTTCAACATACTTGTGGGTAACTAACCAATGACCGTTTTGTTGGTGATTGGACTCTGCTGTATCTTTGAGCCGTCAACCAAGTACCAACCATCCAATCCAAGTGCCCCGGTTCAAAACCACCGATCCTGCCAGGATTCGAACCTGGAATCTTCTGATCCGTAGTCAGACGCGTTATCCATTGCGCCACAGGACCGTGGGTGCCGCCCGTGAACATTCTTTTTCGCCTTCCCCTGACTTGGCATGAAGTCTTGTCCTATATTTAGGTATCTGTACCGACCCCAATCGGAGCTCCCCCACTGCCACCATGCCTCTGAGTTAGTTCTCACCTCTGCCGCCAGGTGCTGGCTGTCCGTAACGGGACGCTGGACCTACACGGTCGTCCTATCGATATCACCTGGACCTACCTGGGGAGCACGGCCGCAGCCGCCGCCAGCACCATTACGTTGGACCGGGCCGTCAGCTGGACGGCGGGGGAGGAGATCGTCATAGCGTCCACAGGCGACAAGTCAGTAGGGGGAGACGGAAGCTGTGCAGTGCTGGACTCTGGGGTCGTGATGTGGTTGGCTGTGTGTAGCCAAACCAGACTGTCATGATGAGACTGCGCCGTTAAATGTTGGGGCTTCCGTTTTCATAGATGCCAGGGTGTTTAGAGAATGTAGCAATGTATCATTGTGATACCTATATATTTTACGGACAGTCCATTTTATAGCGGCAAGCATATACGTATTTATTCGTATACGTATACGTATTTACTTAACTATTTCAATATACGTGCTTGAAATAGGCTGTCACTAATAACGTATGACAACACCGGATGGCGCAGGATATGCCCTTTTGTAACAAATATCCCGGGTGTTACAGATTATCGATGGGCGAGTCGGAGAAGCACACTATTTTGGCCGTGTCCGCTGACGGCCTGACCTTGACCTTGGAGAGCCCGCTGGCGTTTGAGCACATCAGCTCGGAACAGACGTTCGCCGGCCAGACAGTGCGCATGCGCGCCGAGGTCGGTCTGCTGACCCGTAATGTCAAGGTCCGCGGCTCCATCAACGAGGAGTTTACCGAGCAGGTGGAGGCGTGTGCCGCAGCGTTCCAGCCAGGTGAGAAAGAGGAAGGATTCACGTTTCTTTGAGCATGCATGGATACGTAAGCTGGACACATACATAGAGTCCATACCTGCAGAGCATAGCACTTCAAGGTCATGATGGAACCGAACTTCATTTGCATTGGCAGTCACAAAGGGCAGTTTAACAATCCGAAATTGTGTTACATATCTCGGCTCATCTGATTAAACAGGTGTAACGCGTTTTAACCTGACCTCATGTGACCTGACCTGACCTGACCTGACCTGACCTGACCTGATCCCTTCCACAGGTCAGTTTGACGTACAGACGTGTTTTCACGGTCGGTATGGAGCGGAGACCATCACGGACCAATTCGGAGCCACTGTGATGCTCCACGCCAAGTACCAGAACCAGAACCTCGTGACGGGACGCATCGAGTACGTCGAGGTCACCGAGGCCGGGCAGGTTAGTGCAGGCGTCAGTGGGCCAATGACAGGTCAGGTCAGGTCAAGGTCAGATTGGCGGAGTCAATGTTCAGAACACAAACGACTCGTGCTTACATCCGTGGCTCTGCTGAGAAGACACATGACTCAACGTCACAAACCGCTTGAATATTTACCGTGAGCATTGAGCACCAAGTGTTACTTCTGGAGATGGTGATAATGAGATCGTATACCACAGTTGCGAGTCAGATGTAGACTGTAGCTCTATCTCTGGTCTCGTCATATACCGGACATACCGCTTACCCATCCAGGCATTCCGACTGGGCCGTTACCCGATTCATTACCATCTGAACGGTAACGTTACCGGCTCGTACGTGCGAGGCTGCGCCATCCACCGCACCTACAACCGGGCCGTCACCATCCACGCCGTGGACTACCTTCTCGGTGAGACACCAGGTGGCAGGGCGAGCGGCCTGGCCAGCAATGACGTCACGGGATATATGACGTCACTATCTGAATAGTCAAACGCAGAACAGACTACATCAGACAGCAAACCTAAATTGTGTCACATTCCGATACTTGCGACTTACGAGTCAAGTATAGACTGTTGCGCATAATACCTATGCGCTGCGCCACAATTAGCTTATGCTTCGTGATATAAGCATATAGCGTGATATAAGCGTGATATAAGCTTCGTGATACCACAATTATGCTTCGTGATGCAAATAACGCGAAGCTGGCGTTTTGAAAGCCGAGTGTTGTTGACTGCTAAATATTGATTACATTATTTTTCACATGCAATGTTGCAATGTTGCACATGCATAGTGTTCGTTGCAGTATTTTCCTTTGAAGAAAGCTCGTTTTGTTCCTTCGTTTTGACTGATGAATCGCTTTGTCTCTCTCTTGGAATCGTCCAGTGGAGCACAACGTGGCCTACAACAACATGGGCCACGCGTTCTTCACTGAGGACGGTATCGAGGCGTATAACGTCATCCAGTACAACTTGGCCGTCTTCACTCGGACGTCGTCCTCACTTCTGAACGTGGACGTCACTCCGGCCTCTTTTTGGGTCGTCAATCCAACCAATATCGTCAGGTAACTATTGTACTGTGTGTTTGAAGAAGATGGCACAAACGACGTATTTTTATCAAAAGTGTCATCATGATGAAGGTATATAAATATATGACGGGTTTGACGTATAACGCATTAATATTTGCACGCCACCCAATGTGTTACCAACTAATTCGTCTTTTTTCAGACACAACGCAGCGGCGGGCGGTACCCATTTCGGCTTCTGGTATCGAGCGGAGCAGCATCCAAGTGGTCCCAGTTTCACGAGCAGCTACTGTCCCAACCACGCGCCCATGGGAGAGTTCTACAATAACTCTGCACACTCCTTTGGACGGTAAGAGGAAAAACGGACTATTTCGACACCAACAAAAGTGTTATTTTGTTGGAAACTTGGCGGTTTCAAAGCATCTATTCACTAGCTAGCAATATTTCACACACCGGAAACAAACTGGGTGTATTCTTCCTGTTGTCTGATTGTGGGCCCTCAACAAGTGTGTCATTGAGAAGAGCAGCTGGTGATGTTTATGTTCCCGTCGCTGTGGCGCTCTTCTCTTGGTCCCTGCATCTAACCGCGCTGTACGCTGCCAGGTACGGCCTGTGGGTGTTCTCAATGGACGGTTACTTCCCTCTGCGTGGTGGAGAGGACACGTGCTCCGGAGAGCCAGACGTGGCCCGGTTCGGGCAGTTCCTCGCCTGGCGCTGCGAGAGGGGAGCAGAGGTGGTGTTCGGCGGTGAGTGGTTGCCGACTGCGAGAGAGGCGCAGAGACGGTGTTCGGCGGTGAGAGCTGCGAGAGGGGCACAGAGGTGGTGTTCGGCGGTGAGTGGTTACTGACTGCGAGAGAGGCGCAGAGGTGGTGTTCGGCGGTGAGTGGTTACCGACTGCGAGAGAGGCGCAGAGGCGGTGTTCGGCGGTGAGTGGTTACCGACTGCGAGAGAGGCGCAGAGGCGGTGTTCGGCGGTGAGTGGTTACCGACTGCGAGAGAGGCGCAGAGGCGGTGTTCGGCGGTGAGTGGTTACCGACTGCGAGAGAGGCGCAGAGGTGGTGTTCGGCGGTGAGTGGTTGCCGACTGCGAGAGAGGCGCAGAGGCGGTGTTCGGCGGTGAGTGGTTGCCGACTGCGAGAGAGGCGCAGAGGTGGTGTTCGGCGGTGAGTGGTTGCCGACTGCGAGAGAGGCGCAGAGACGGTGTTCGGCGGTGAGAGCTGCGAGAGAGGCGCAGAGGTGGTGTTCGGCGGTGAGTGGTTACCGACTGCGAGAGAGGCGCAGAGGTGGTGTTCGGCGGTGAGTGGTTGCCGACTGCGAGAAGGAAGATACTGTCGAAGGATTGTGTGCGTAATGCGTAATGCGTATTGCATAATGCAACTCGTCCATTATGCTGGAGACGCGTCTTAGCGGTTGCGATATACTCAGTCATTATTTTGCATGGAACGGATTCATTTGGTGAAGTTATATGAAGTTTGAGCTACGACTTTAACAAGTACTGGTTGATGATCCTCACATTAATAGTTTTTAACGCTTTTTGCGACATGAGTTGATCAATAAGAACTTAAATCAATGGGTCAACTTACGTATGGACATAAGTGACCTACAGTGTTTTGACTCATTTTCAGGCGCGCTTCGTTTTGAGAACTTCACTGTGGTGGATAACGAGATGTCTGGCCTTGAGATGGTGAAGGTCAAGGGACCATTCGGACACGACGGACCAGGTGAGATGGCTGGCACGTGAACAGCTCTATAACCTTATTTGTTCTGTCGCATGAATGTTTTATCGATACATCTCAAACGCGGGAAATGTCTGGGAGTTGACATAGATTCCAGTTTGAAAATATAATAATCCTTTTATACATATGCATTGACATAAAGCGAAGAAATATTATGCCACTGTAGACTAAACCATCGATTAGTCAAATTAAAGTAACTGTCCCTAGACGTCTATTGACCCGGTAACCCCTGACTACCCTCACAGGCGTCCAAAACGCCCTGGTAGTGGGTCGCTCAGCGCTGGCCGGCGACGCCTGCACCAAGAGCGGCATCATCACGCCAAAGCAGTACATCTTCAACGTCGACGGCGCCACGTTCGTCAACTTTGACGGCGACTGTACGGCGATGGGGGCCTGTTCTCAGTGTAAACTTCAGCAGGGTGGATTCCACCACCAGTTCCGCGGCATTGTGTACGACAACTCTCCGAACAAGGTAGGTGGGCGGCATGAAGAGTAACATCGGTGACATTTTCATGAGAAATATATTTGAGATTTGTTTGAAGTTCATTGTTATCAATGTAGTTAAGATAAATGCTTGGTAGCGGTGTCAAACTGGAACTTCTTAATGTGCAGTCGCTGCTCCCGAAATTAGCAGACATTAGAGCAGAAGTCAGTCAAAAGCGACCAGAAGTGTTGTGTTTCACTGAAACGAACTTAAAGCAAACCACTCCGAACCGTTACATTGAAATAGAAGATTACCGAGTGTTTAGATGTGACCGCGTCAGGGGCAAGAAGAAATCTGGTGGGGGAGTTGTAATTTACGTGAGAAACGATTTGCAAGCAGAAACTGTCAAAGTGGTGGCCTCATCAGATCAGACTCAAGTTGAAGCATTATGGATTAAGGTTAAATTCGATAAGAGAAAGGCAGTGTTAATAAGTTGTATGTACCGTCCACCATCAACCGTGCATTCTCAAGTGCATGCGGACTTTAACGACATTGAGGAACAGTTGCAGAGTGTCATTGCTCAGTATCCGTCACAGCGCATTGTGGTGACAGGTGATCTCAACGCCGATGCACAGACGAACCCGACGGCCAACGCTAGATTGATTGAGCTCGAGAGATATGGTTTGAAATGTATTGTTAGGGAACCAACTTTCTACTGTGGTGATCACCGATCTATACTTGATGTGATTTTGGTGTCTGAAGCAATTCACAATGCCCAAGTGCCGCCATCGTGTACTGTGGAACGCTGTGATCACGCTAGCCATCATTATCGTGTAAATGTTGTGATTACTGTACCGAGAGATAGGTCGAAAGCGCTGTATAGGACAGGTCGAGCCTGGAAATCGTTCGACAGTGATGCATTCTTGGCAGATATAGCAGCGACTGAATGGAGCACTGTAGTCAATGCAGATGACGATTGTGAGAGGCAGTGGTTGTCATTCGCGTCCAGTTTGAATGAATTGCTCGATGTGCACGCTCCGATTCGACGATATCGAGTGCATAATCCCAGGGGCCCGCATGTTTCACCAGATACATTAGATCTCATGGCTCAGAGAAGACGTGCAAGGGAAAACAACGATCCGGCATACAAGCATCTTAATTTAGTGACGAAACGAGCTATAAGAGCAGATTGTAGGCAAAATTTAGAAGATCGTATCAGAAATTCAGCACCTTCAGACTTATACCGGCAGCTGAAGCCGGTCATCGCCCCAAAGCGGGGACCGACAACAGAACCGTCAAATTTAACTCCGAACGAACTCAACCAGTACTTTACGACAATCGGCTTGGAAACGCGCGACAAAGTCGCAGCGGACTTCGCGCAGTCAGCTCGCGAACGTTTAAATCCAAGATTACCTAGAGTAAATACCGGGAAATTGCGGATTTCTCCAGTAACTCTGTTGCAACTGCGAAAGACTCTGTTTTCGGTTCCAAATAAGAATTCATGCGTAGAGGGAGACATTCCAGTTAAAATTTTGAAACTATGTTTTCCAGCTGTAGGTCGCTATCTGCTGCGGATCATCAATAAGAGTTTCATAACAGGCACTGTTCCAGAAAGCTGGAAACGGGCCACAGTCATTCCGCTTCATAAGAAGGGTGATCCCAGCATAGCATCAAATTTCAGGCCGGTCACTAACATTCCAACAATAACTAAAGTAGTTGAAAAACTTGTTCTAAATCAGCTGACCAATTATTTGAATAGAGAACATTTATACAGTAACGATCAACATGGCTTTCGAGAAAATCATTCCACTTGTACCGCGCTTTTATCAGTGACTGACGAGATTCTGAAAGGCATGGATCGGTCAGAGATTTGTTTGTTGACGCTTATCGATTTAAGTCGATGTTTCGATGTGATCGACCATAAAACGTTGCTAAATAAACTAGAATTATTACAGATTAGTTCAGATTGGTTTGAAAGCTATCTTAGCGGACATGTTCAGCAGGTAAAAGTAGGTGAAACGTTTTCGGACTCTCTCCCAATCAACATTGGAACGTTTCAAGGGTCATGTCTGGGACCGTTGCTCTATAACGTAGCTAGCAACGACTTGCCGTGCTATATCCCCGACGAAATTAATGGATTTAAAATTATTAAAGCCCGTTATGCAGATGATAGTCAAATTGGTATTGTCGGTCCCCGGAGCCGTTTAGAAGAGATGAAAAGGAGCCTCGAAGAGGTTCTTGATACAATGACCACATGGTTTCAGCAGAACGGTATGCTGGTAAACGCCAGTAAAACGGAATTGATTGTGTGCGGCGACAGGCGGCAAGTGTCGCGTCTAGAAAGTGAAACGTCTATAAATTTTATGGGAGAGATACTCCATTCTAAGACTAGTGTCAGAAATCTGGGTGTAGCCATGGATCGTTTTCTGTCGTGGGAGCAACACGTGCAGCAAATAGCGGATCGTTGTTTTGGAATTCTTGTAGGTCTTCTTCATGCCAAGCAGGTGCTGCCTATAGGGACACTACCCAGGTTAATCGATGCAATGGTTTTTTCTCATGTCAGGTACTGTGTGCAAGTGTATGGTGGGACCAGTGTTACGGGGATAGGTAAAATTCAAAAGATATTTAATTTTGCGGCAAGAGTAATCTCAGGACGTAGGAAATATGATCACATCTCGGACTTGTTGAAGCAGTATGATTGGCTAGGGGCAGCACGGTTTATTGAGTATTGTGACATGAGCATGCTACACAAGATTGTTACCACCGGTGAGCCTTCTATGTTGGCTAGTCAGTTCACTTTGAATCGAGACGTGGTGGGCCGTCGTACCCGACAGTCAGACCAGCTGGCATTGCCCAAACCCAGAACGAATCACGGGAAGCGAAATTTTGTGTATCGATCTGCGGCGCTGCTCAACAGTCATTTTGGTTCTAATGTTACGGATGTCCTCACTTCGTCCACAAGACTGGCAAAGAAAATGTTTAGAAAGCATTGCGCGGCTGCCGAAAGTAATACCTAGGCGCCAGTGTCTTCTATGGTAGCGTTTTTACACATGTTTTTAAATGCTTTTTAAATGACAAAGCGTAAGCTGCAATATGTACTTACCATGTATGACAATGACCCTGTAATAGCCCATGATGTGTGGAAATGGTCAGCTGATGTCGAAATACAAAAAAAAAAACAAATTGCGCAAAATAAGGGCAATGCCCAGCAAGATCACACACCTGACAGCGACAGCTGAAATGATGACACTGTGTTCTGATTCCTGTATCCACTCAGATGAAGTGGAAGTGGACGCACGAGAGTGTGTTCCACGATACGGATGGCTCCCTGTCCGGGGAGGAGGACGGCGTGGTGTTGCCGTGGACGGACATCCTGCCTCCCGACCACTGCACCAAGGGACTCGCGGGATTCGACGTCAACTCACAGGTGGGAACCGGCGGCAATAGGTTGGCACGTAATATAATCGTCCATGCTTACAACAGCCAAAACAGGCTTACATACGGAAAGGCTTCCACTTGCGGAAATTGCGAACGTCGGAATTCGCCACATTTATCGCACTGAGTTATTTAAAGTTCAAATTTAAGCCTGCCACTAGCGTGGATATAGCAATACTAGCACTGCAATTTTTGGTGAAAGTTTCACGCTCCGCCTCTCTGCTCTTGTGAGCTATGTGTGAGAACTCTGTCGGACTGAGCTCTTTGTGCCGACTCCCAGGTGGTGACGGCCGTCTGCGACTCGTCTGTCTCCATCCACCGGATGGCCTTCAACCAGCCGAAGCCGACCAGTCTGCTGTACAAGACGGTCAACTTCACCACACCGCACGGCACCACGTCCGCGTCCTTCCATAAGAAGCGATTGACACACACACAGGGCTGGATGGCGCTCCTGGTGGGCGGCGAGTCGCATGAGATGGAGTTTGCCAACTCAAATCAGGTGCGACGGGGGGACAGACGCGTGTACAGTGCCCGTACAGGCGTGAGTGCCCGTATAGGCGTGAGTGCCCGTATAGGCGTGAGTGCCCGTATAGTCGTGAGTGCCCGTATGGCTTTCTGTAATGATTTGTAATAGTTGCGGCCTACGGGCGTATGTGACAAGGTTCAATTACCGGAAAGTTCCGGCTGAGGCTTTTATTAAATTGTATGTCCATCATGATTTGCTGCAGCTTTCCGACACAGCAGTGTAGCATTACGATTCAAAGAAGCTTCATCTAAATGAATTTCAGTTCATGAGGGCCAATAGCCACCTTACAATGTATAATCAACAGCAAAATGTCTTCCATTATAATTAAATGAATCCATTTCGATAATAACTGATCCAACCGTACATACATTTTCACCTCAACCTCACCTCTACCTCCCATATTTCGCTGACATCCCATGTCTCCGGCAGTTGACCAACATCTCCTACGACGCCGGCTTCTACTTCCTGAAGTCGGAGGACCGGCTGGTCATGTCGCACGCGATGCTGCAGAAGCCAGACCGGTTCCAGGCCGGTGGAGCGCCCTCCAACGGCTCAGGACCACCGCTGGACCTCAGCGCGGGAAAACACGGAGATGTCCATTGGGACAATGATACTTATACCATGTCCTACCTGGGTAAGCAGCGTTAACGCTGTATCTTGTCTTGAAATGTTTGCTAGTGATGTCAAAATGTTTTCCTTCAATATGGCAAAAAAGGCCCATGAGACTGTGACCCTGCCTTCAAAGTACGCCAACTTTGAAGAATAAAAATATAATGGGAACGCCAAGTTGTTGAGTTGAAAAATTGTCAACATGTGAGTTGATGCCACTTACGTTGTTAAATATTGATGATCAGCGTGAAAAGCTTTAAATTTCGCAGTTTCCCATTCACATTGCTTGAAATGCATACCTGAAAATGTGCACCATTCTGCTCATATTATTGTACTGCACTATCCACTATGCCAGCTAGCAAACCCATATCCCTGCCCCGTGTGCAGTTGCCGGCCAGTCTCGCTCACGTCGCGCGGCCGGGCCGTTCGAGGACCGTGACAAGGGCGTCATGAAGGAGGTGGAGCTGGTGGTGGAGCGGTGCTTCTTCGAGGGCTGCATGCCGCCGCCGGTGCCGACCGTGCCGACCGGGCGGCCCGACACCGTGCAGCTGTGGTCCCAGGCCACTGAGAACCAGTGGCCCGTGCCTGGAGAGATGGAAGATGTTACCATACCTGCAGGTCAGGCTTAAAGTCCCGGCAACCCGATTGGAATACAATGTGTAACAAGTGCAATGGAGTTCGTCCTTTAGTCTGTGGTTGTCGCGTTGATGCTTGAAATGGTTGTCAAACTGATGATCGCCGTGGTTTAACCAATTACGTCATTTTACTCACAGCTGGTTAGCGTCCTGTCTACAAGCCTCTTCCTTTACCTACTTACAAGAGATAGTCTGAAAACCACCTGCGTTTACGGACCATTCATGGACTTGTGAATGCCAGCTGAAGTGCTGTACACTTCGCAGACCTATGGGTGCCAGACCGCTTACAGACCTATGAATGCTAGCTGAAGTGCTGTCCATGTTTCAGACCTGTGGGTGCTGACAGACGTGGCTCTGCCCCCGATCCGCCGCCTCATCATCTATGGCGTCCTGGAGATCGGAGATGACATGGATAACGTACTCAACTGCACCCACATTGTCGTCTACGGAAAACTGGTGGCAGGTCAGCAGCTGGTTTGGAGCTCAATGTAATGTCGCAAGTTATCCCAAAATCTCTACGCGCTATACTTTTAGCCATTCCTGTTTATTCTAAACGCGACCAAGGTAGAGGTGCTGTCTTTTTCGTTCAATGTCAAGCCAATATTAATATCAGCTCCTTATTCCGCGAAGTATTAATTGAATATTGTGGGCAGCGAAGATTCCAACAAGTTGTCCACAACAGCTAGCAATATGCTATCCGCACATTGGCATCTTCCTTATTGATGACTCGCTTTTGGTCATTGCATTCATATTCGATTGTTACATGCATAGCTAGTCGTACGTTACATTCCTATTCTATAATTTCGTAACCGCTTCCTTGATCTGTTGTTCCCGGACAGGCACGGCGGAGCAGGCGTTCCAGCACCAGCTGACCGTCCTGCTGCGGGGTCGACACCGGGTCGGTTCGGACGCCGGCGCAGCAGACATCCCCATGCCGGCCGGCGCACCCAACGTCGGATGGAAGGCTCTCGGTACGTGGCGGACAGAACCGGCTGCGGTTCGGCCGAGCGGTGGGCGAGTTGGTGATTTTAGTTTGTATGTGTCATTGTGTTATAAAATGTCGCACATTTTCAGGTGAAGTTATTTGACATTTTGCCTGTTATTGATTTGGTACTTCGGCCTGCTCGTTCAAGCTATTTCGTGCCGTTCCGATGAAGTAAGGTACTGCTCAATGTATTTCGAGATGATAGTAGTTCAAACTGTGTGGTCTTTCTCGTATCTTAGCTATGCTCGTGCTCAAGTACGCTCAGACTATCCCTGAGCGATGCCCGATCATCTTCCATCTAACCTTGCATGACCTTGACACTGTCGGACTGACCTACTCACTCTCCCCGCCAGCGACATTTGGTGGTCTGGAGCTGTACGGCACACCTCGCTCCGTCCAGTGGACCGCTCTGTCCACCACCGCCGCCGTCGGCGCCGACTCGCTGCTTCTCTACTCGGCCGTCGACTGGCCGGTCGGAGTCGAGGTGGTCATCACTACTGGCAGTTTCGAGTCGCGCGAGACCGAGGTGCGGCGGGTGACCGCTGTCTCGGAGGACGGCACACAGCTCACACTTAACGACACGCTGCAGTATGGCCATCTCGGTAAGTCAACAATGGGGAATAGGTTGTAGAGTGGCTATACTGGTCTCTTTGGTGGTGCCATCAAAATTGTCGTGTATGTTATTTCTTAAGCAATTTAAACGTTTTAGAGCGACTTTGTTATATTTTGCAATGGAAATCAGATCAATTTCATATTTTTTACGCAACGTTTCGGGAGAGTGGTAAACAATATATCGGAGGATATATAGAATCTTTCAAGTTGTCCAGGGAAGATAGGAATATCTTTGCTGAGTGAGCGGCCAGCAAAAACCGAGTGCCAAAGGTACAATCTTTTATTCTGAGACACTCACGAAGCCTTTTATTTTGTATATGTGTATCTGTCCGAGAAAACTCGAAGAATTTCATATCTGCATATTTGACAACATGAAAATAAACTCAAACCTCAAGCTGCATCTTTGTACCCTGCGGCCTGCAGGCTGCGAAGATACTCATATTTGTGCAGCGTACAGATGTTAAAGATGCACCTCGAATATAAAGATATTTTTATCTAACTTTGGATCAGGAAACAACTTTGAACTGACAATATGCTGTATCGCCAAAGCTAATGTTTATGATAGTTTTACCAGAACTCTGAATACTTCCCTGTCCACACACAGCGACTAAGATTTTGCTGCCGGACGGCAACACGAAACTCATGGCTGCCAAGGTCGGCCTTCTCACCCGCAACATCCGCATCGAGGGCGACTCGTATGATGACGTCACCGAGGAAAGTTTCGGCGCCCGCGTGCTGGCCAGCAGCTATTACGAAATGGATGTGAAAAAGACAGGTATGGCGTACGATGGCTCATCGAAATGCCTGCAATATGTCACTTTGAAACAGTTATCCACTTTGATTCTTATCCAGTGAAAACTGATTATATAATCGATTTTATAGTTTCTTTTCTTTCCAAAGCTGTGACATTACTTTTGGTTATGACATTGGAACTAACACATATGCCTCGCACATACTGCACCGCAATGCATATATCTTCCCAAACCAGCCCATAGACGGCTCTGCCAACATAACGCCTGTTTCATACTGTACCGCAACGCATATATCTTCCGAAACCAGCCCATAGATGGCTCTGCCAATATAACGCCTGTTTCATATTGTACCGCAATGCATATATCTTCCTAAACCGGCCATAGATGGCTCGGCCAATATAACGCCTTGTTTCATACTGTACCGCAACGCATATATCTTCCGAAACCAGCCCATAGATGGCTCTGCCAATATAACGCCTGTTTCATACTGAACCGCAATGCATATATCTTCTAAAACCGGCCCATATATGGCTCTGCCAACATAACGCCTGTTTCATACTGTACCGCAACGCATATATCTTCCCAAACCAGCCCATATATGGTTCTGCCAACATAACGCCTGTTTCATACTGCACCGCAACACACATATCCTCCGAAACCGGCCCATATATGGCTCTGCCAACATAACGCCTGTTTCATACTGCACCGCAACGCACATATCCTCCGAAACCAGCCCATAGACGGCTCTGCCAATATAACGCCTGTTTCATACTGCACCGCAACACATATATCTTCCGGATCCGGCCCATATATGGCTCTGCCAACATAACGAATTGAGTTTTGCATACATTACAAAGTTCCCCCGAGGCTAAAACTCGAAAACCATTCGACGGACGGGTCTGAAATTTTCACAGCGTGAATTTACGGCCCAGATAACTCCACACACGTAGTTTTATTGAAATATGAGATGCATGGTGTTATGGTTTGGTCGATCGGTCATGGAATGCCCCAGCTACTAGCTTGCTGGGCTATAACGAAGAAGATTCACGAAAATAAGTGTCCACGAACACTCGCGAAAATAAGTTCCCCCTCCAGGGGCGGATCCAGGGGGCAAGGGGCAATGCCCCCCCCCCCCCCCCCCCCGCCCTCAAAGGTCCTGAAACAGTGATTTGCTCTCCCCCCCTCCCCCAACGGCCGGACGTACAACGGTGGATGGCTGACATGGCCCGCTCTACTCCCCACGACTCAACAACTTCTCGCTAACAGCCTGCTACTCCCCGCCCCCCCCCCCCCCCCCCCGGTCAACAACTTTTGATTTTGGCTGCGACTGTGACTGCGTCCCCCCCCCCCCCCCTAGTAAAAAAAATATGTGGCGACGCCCCTGGATACATTCACATCGTTGCTATTGCTTTCAAATCCAATACAAGGATAATTTAGAATTAGGTTATTTAAAATCTGATATAACAAAACACAATGTTTATATTCACTAATGCTTAATTACGAGCGAGCGCGAAGCGCTCGCTCGTCCTTCCGTGGTGTATGGGAAAAATCTGATTATGAGCGGCCCGACCAGGCCCGGCCCGTGGCGACGCTTTGAGAAGTTATATCTCTGCAACCGCACGTCCGATTGACAAGCAGACTTCTTTGCTTAGCAGCCCCATCTAACCCAGTGGCGTACCCAGGATTTACTCCAGGAGGGTCAATTTTTTATCAGGGGGGCATAAAGTACCCCCACCAAAAAAAACTCAACGAATTTGGCCCACTATATTTTTAAAATGGCATATTTTCACCATTTTTCTCTTTAAAAAAAAATCAAAAAATCATTCATTTTTTCTACCAAATGGGGCGCGTACAGACTTTCAGGGGGGGGGGCAATTGCCCTGTTTGCCTGAAAATGTACTGAAAATGTGTACCATGAACGGCTCTAGTTCTAGGGCCTTGCCGCTACACATATATCTTCCGAAACCGGCCCATAGATGGCTCTGCCAACATAACGCCTGCTTGCATACTGCACCATAGCGCATATATCTTTCCAAACCAGTAATAGTCCAGTAGATGGCTCTGCCGACATTGCGCCTGTTGCATACTATACCGCAATGCGCATTTATTTCCGAAACAGTCTTTAAAGGAATGTTTCCGCCTCGGAATCCTGTTGCTGCAAAGCCTGCAGCCCATATTAATCTTGATAAGGTATTAATGTCATTTATTGGGTATATAAGCATCGCTTCAAAGGGACTTGAGTGCCGAGATCATATATTTAAGTCAAATTACTGGTCACTTGGGATGTAAAAAGAACTGTACATATTGTTGAGCGGCTAGCAGGTTGATAATTATGTTTCGGTAAGTGGCTTTAAAGCGAAATAATACCGACTACTGACACCATAAAATTGAGCTGTTCGATTCAGATGTTCCTGCGCAATGTAGCTCATTGTATTCGCCGAGGTGCTCGTGTCGCGTTAGAGGTCGCTTCAAACCGATGACACGAATAGAAAGGGTTTGACCCCCACACCGGGGTTCGACCCCAACTATTACATAAATTTAAATCAGTGCGGACAGACAGACACACAGACAAACATAAAGACATAACGTATCAAATAGTATTTTGATACTGATAAAAACTAATTACTGCCGACAGCATCCGTGCGTCTCTCCAACGTGGAGTTCCGGCTGGCCGGTCAGGACGGCTGGAGCGACTCGTATGACCCGCGATACGCGCTGGTTCTGCACTCCCTGGACGACACGGACGCCACCATCGTCAACTGCAGCTTCAACCACCTCTTCAGTCCGGCGATCGGCATCTTCTACAGCAACAACGTCACCGTCCGCGGCAGCGTCATCATGCATGTCGTGGGATCCGGTGAGCGGGCGGGATGCGCAGCGGCTTTGCGCCGACGGATGTCGAGTGATTATGAGAAAAGTCTGTCTCTCGTGTTGTTTCTGACGGGTTTTATAATTTGCATTTAAATACATGTATTGTTGTATTCAGCCTATTTAAGTCGATGAACGTCGGATGATAGCTGGCAGATGTATGGATAGAATAGTAAGTTTGACTGTTCTTCCAGAAGCCAACCTGCTCATGTAACATATTGTTTTCCTTCTGACGAACTCAAACAATGTCCATTTGGCAGGTATCATTGACGAGGGCTCGCGGAACCGGCTGGAGAACAACCTCGTCTCCTGGCTGGTGTTCCCTGGGACTTATAACAACCGTGACGAGCCCGAAAACCTCTCCTGGGACGCCGCCTTCCGGGTGAACAAGGCCAAGGATCTCACCCTCGTCGGAAACGTGGTGGCAGGTGAGGTGCATGGACGTGTCTCGATGCGAAATGTATGGGTCTGCTAGAGACTGTGTGGGTAAAAACCCAAAACAACAAGATTAGAGTTGTTGATTTTATTTTAAAATACTTGAAATAATGCATTACTTACTTGGAACCAAAATGCACTCACATATTATCGTGTGCCGAGCTGGTAAAATGAGACATGCCTGTTAATGAGATGTTCTCAGCATGTGCTAGCGGAGTTCTATCTCTTCTCTTAACACCGCAGTGCTGCATTGGCACGTGTGTCGCGGTGTCACGTAGTCGCTCTTCCCGACAGGCTCCGAGAGACTCGGTTTCCACATCGGCGGCACCGACTGCAGCGCCCAGTCCACCTGGGCAGATAACGAGGCCCACGGAGCGCTGCACGGTGTTCACATGTTCGGCAAAATAAAACTCGAGCAGTGCGCCAAGGTACGGTGAGATGAACTGTGGGCCATGCGGCCCAGGCGTATTTAGAAATATGACAGGTTTTCCCTCAATCAAGGACATGTTACAGCATAAATGGCCAGTATCGCCATAGAATAGTACGCTAAAGTTTTTGGTTCTTTTGCAACATTTACAAGATTCCAACGCTTTGACTGGAACAATTAATACAATTATGCGTACAGACATTGGCATTTCAAGTCATAAAGAACGAATCGTTTTCATGCTTAAAGCGGTTTTGAATAAGTTTCAAGTCTGCTTTCACTTGTCCAAGTCAGTTAGGTGCTCAAACTGTATAGTATAAGTCTCAGCAATGCTGATTTCTTCGACATATTATCAACCCCCCCCCCTTCCCCATCGGCAGGTGAGCGGCTTCTTCGTCTGGCGCTCCTGGGACTTCGGCATCTACTTCCACGTGCCCTCACACAGCGTCGTCATCGACGACAACGTGCTCGTCGAGAACACCATGAACATCCTGCCGATGCTGTACGAGCCGAACCCGGTGGCGCACTTGTACGAAAACAAGCGCATTACCGTCTCCAACACGGTGGTGGTGGCGGTGGTGGCGGCCGAGCACTGCGCGGCGGACACGGCCCCTGCCATCGCCTCATTCCGCGCACAAGTCCGCGCGCCGCGCACCAGCACAGGCGGCCGCACCGGTATCGTCTGGGGACAGTTCCTCTCCAGAAAAGTCGGTGAGTTGTGCTTGACTTAGTTATATAGGGTGGGGGGGGGGGGGGGCAGTTGGTTTGGTTCCCATCGCCATTGTCTTATAAAGACGTTTTTAAAAATTTCACTAAAATTATAAGTTTATTGTTTGCACTAAAGGAATAATCCTGTACTAGTCCGTATGGGTTGAGCGAACAGCGTTATGGATTGGAAAATCGATGACTGGTCTGCAGTACATGGCCCTCATTTGTCACTTCCCTGGTACCTCGTATTTAGCATAAATAAATGCGTCGAACACTGCCGCCATTAATAACCCTCATTGCCTCCGCAGGAGCTCCGAAGAAGACGTGGCACAACCCGATGAGCTACCCAGCGGTGCGTGGCAACACGTACCTCAGCGGGGTTCACCTGATCAACTTCAACCGGCTGTGTTCTGGCCAGCGGGACATCGCCATCAGCACTTTGGTGGGAGGCGACGACGCCCAGCACCCAATCATCACTGACACCGTCACCTTCACCAACATCAACAGCGACGACAAACTCTTCCTGCACAAGTAGGCTGGGGATGGCATTATGCACGGGTAGTGGTAGCTATGGCGAATGTGTGCTCACATTGCATGTTTTCGGTGGTTAGAGGACTAGCAATCAACCTACCTTTGTCGATAAAGATATTCACGTTTGGTGGCAACATCTAATCAAGTTGACGATCTGTATATGTACGTCTGTGATGCTGGTTTGAGAGATACATATTTAATGTAACGCCCATTACCAGTTGACTTTGGTATTGAAGGTATGACGTGCTATCATGATTGATGAGTGGATAGCTCATTAATTTGCATACAATAGACCCATTGGATACTAAGGCGATCGCCTGGTGATCTTAAGACGATCGGTGATAATTCACTTTTAATTCCGTAAACTCGACGATACACATGGCTCGTCTCTTTCCAGACCGGTGTTGAGTCATGTGAACCCCTCTGATTGTGTGGATATGGACTGCGACGGCCAGAAGCACGCCCTGCTCATCGACACCGACGGCTCCATCATCGGTGAGCTGAGCTGCCGATGTTGTAACGATGATCTGGGAGCGGTCTGGAGAATGGTGTGGAGACTGAGGTGCTGATATTTACCGTGTCGATCTGCTGTCGATCTGGTTTCCATCTGGTGCTCAGGTAGTGTTGATCTGCCGGCTCAATGCTACGTCGACTTTGGATTTATTTTCGCTACGTCATGTTCTACTTTATAAGAAATGCATGCACTACATATCCCAGTTTCAAAAACAGACCATACGAAAGTCCAAAATGTATTATTTATTTGACGTGTGTAAACATTACGCTATGCCACTAAATATTTTTACTCACATGGGATACATATAATCATGTAAGCCATCGTCGTACCCGGACTATACCAACTCTTCCTCGATATCCCCCACCTCCTGACGGGAAATCACTCTTGAAACCTTGCTTCACTTGGCCGATATCCCTCTGACACGATCCCCCGTTCGTCACAGGTTCTGCCGGCACCGCGGTGCCCATTGCGGAGTATGAGTTTGACGGGGACGAGAGACACGGTGTCGGCTACTATCGAGTGCCGGAGTCAGCCGTCACGGAACTGGACGGAACCAGGATTCCGTACGCCGACAAAATGCCCAACAAAGGTAAGGGCAGGAGCGTAGGAAGGATTTCCCCCAGGGGGAGCAAATGGGATCAGAGGGGCCCTCGTAGCCAAGGGGGCCCACATAATTAAAACAGTACAGTACAGTACAGTACAGTACAGTACAGTACAGTACAGTAGCAGTACAGTACAGTACCGTTATGTTGTAAAACAACGACAAATAACTTTCGACAACGAAAACAATTACTTATTTTTGGGAGTCATAAACTCAAAATTTCGCAAATCCGCGATAGACATTTTCAATATAATGTCATTTCCTTTCTTTCGGCGTTTTTAATTGCAATTTGCTTCAAAACTCGATTGTCTACGATTTTTCAAATATTTATTGTTTTTCCACCAAAAATGTCATGATATGACGTGATTAAAACGTTATTATCTCCCAAAGTACTCCACTATTGTCATTGAAATGTTGTGATAAGACATATAATTGATGTTGTATAAGGTACTGAAAGATTGATGTCGATATGGTATCTATCATTGTTTTCGAGTTATTGATCAAATCAGGGAGGGGGAGGGCAGATTCTGCCAGCTCCAGCGGGGTGCAGGTTAATTAAAATAATATCCTGAATCTTCTTCAATTCAGATTAAGGAAACAACACAGTACGTACATGCCGATTGTGCACATGTACGATGAAGTTACAAAATCTCTACAAACGAAATTAACGAAATAACTCCTTATATCTTGATTTACAGAAAGCTTTGGCTACCGTTTGCTTAGACATTTTCCTGGAAAAAATACGCCACATTGTGATACGAAAGGTTTCTACAGCACGATAGTCATATCTTAACTCGCGCCCTGGAGGGCCTCTGATAATTACACGCCCTGGAGGGGGAGGCGTATTCCGCCCCCCCCCCCTCCCTCCCCCAAGATCTCGAAAACCACGCAACGTAGCGACAAGCGGAAAACGGCGTTAGATAGCTCGAGATAAGCTCTATCGAAGGTATGCCTGTGTTTTGTTTAGGTTAGGTCAATATTGAGGTCACCATAGGTCATCAAAGGTCAGATTTTCCAGGTTTAGGACTTCGCTCCAGAAACCCCCAAATATCTTGGAAACTATGATAGCTAGGAATAAACGGAAAAAAGCAAACGAAATCTCTTGATAACTGCAATCGCCATTTGTGTTCTCAAATTTGAGCTCATGTCAATATTTTAGGGTCTAGAGGTCATGAAATGTAAAAAAAACTGTTTTGGGCAAAACAGTTGTTCGCAAATACCTTTTTACCTAATGAAGATAAGGCACTAATTTTTACGCCATCGTGTTTGTATCGTCAAGGCGCATCTAATTCAACATCGTAGAAGTTTTTTTTCAGAATTAGAAGATTTCCACTGGGGGGTCGCTCAGGAAAGTACGGCCCAGCGTGTTTGTCCGGATGTGTGTCCAGACGAGATCTTTGGCCACCTCTGTAGGTCGACGCTGCGGTTATTGGTTCGGAAGATAAGCAGGGGGAGGGAAACGCCCTCTCCACCCCAGCCCATGGCGTTCAGCTGAAACCCCAGCCAATGCCGGGTTAATACTCGTACATTGTCAAAGCCTTGTACTCCTCTCAGACGTTGCTAGCATACACTGAAAAACAATGAGAGCTTTGACTGCTCTTCCTTCGAGAGCCTCACCGGCGCTCAACCGGCAGACCACCTCTACCACCACAGGACCCTCTAAAGGATAGCAGAGGCCCTCTACAGATCGGCAGGGGCCTCTAAAGGCCGGCAGATGGCCATCTGCAGATCGGCAGGGCCCGCTAAAGGCCGGCAGAGGGCCCTCTACAGATCGGCAGGGCCCTCTAAAGGCCAGCAGAGGGCCATCTACAGATTTTCTGGGATACTGCAGATCGACAGGCCCCCTAAAGGCTGGAAGAGGGCCCTCTACAGGTCGACTGAGCCCGCTACAGGTCGGCAGGGCCCTCTAAATTCCAGCAGAGTCCCTCTTCAGGTTGACAGGGTGATCTACAGATCGGCAGGGCCCTCTAAAGGCCGACAGGGCCCTCTAAAGGTCTGCCGGGCCCTCTAAATGCCGGCAGAGGTCCTCTGCAGATTGGCAGGGCAATCTACAGATCGACAGGGCCCTCTAAAGGCCGGCAATGTCCTCTAAAGACCGACAGGGCCCTTTATAGGCGAGAAGGGCCCTCTAAAAGCTGAAAGGGCCCTCTAAAGACCGGCAGGGCCATCTAAAGGTCGGCATAGGGCCCTATATAGATTGGCTGGGGCACTCTGCAGATCGACAGGGTCACCTTAAGGCCGGCATAGGGCCCTCTACAGATCGGCAGGTCCCTCTAAAGGCCAGCAGAGGGCCCTCTACTGATTGATGGGACACTCTGCAGATCGACAGGGCCCATAAAGCCTGGAAGAGTACCCTCTACAGATTGGCAGGTCAATCTACAGATCGGCAGGGGCCTCTAAAGGCCGGCAGAAGGCCCTCTCCAGATCGGCAGGAACCCTCTAAATGCCGGCAGGGGGCCATCTGCAGATCGACAGGGCCCTTTAAAAGCTGGAAGAGGGCCCTCTCCACACTGGTTGGGTCTCTTTTGTACGTATTTACATATACATGTCTTTAACAGACAAGCAAGTATACAGACAAGCAATTATTTATTCGTGTTACGATTTTTTTGCTAGGTTCGTGGACGTTCTTTTATGCCACGTAAGGCGTTTTGCGGGCGCCTGACACCATCCAAAACACTGGGGCATTCGGCCCCAGAAGGCCCTCGCTCGGTCGCCAGAGGGCCCGCTTGGCCTCCAGGGGGGGCATGGCCCCCTTGCCTACGCCCTTGGGTAAGGGCACCTCCAAAATTGTAAATACATCGAACACAACGAAGATTGAGGTATCAAAAGTGGCTAACCACGATATTCTAGAATGGGTTTGTAAGTTGATTTGGGTTGGGACAAAGTAGAAACCTTAACACCTTTGCATAAAGAAGGTGAAAACGATAGTTATTGCCAAGTTTTTTTTGCGGACGGGGTGCTGAATCCTTTTCCCGACAAAACTCTTTTTAGGTTATAACAATTTCATCTTTCCATGTGTGTTATGAAAAATGTACTCTGACGTTTGCGTTTACCCAGTTGTCCAGTGTCGTGGTACATCTAGCGGGATAACCCACGTCAAGCAGAAGCGGTGGTATCTGACCCGTCCCCCGGTGTCCCGTGGCAGGTATCTGGCGGGGCAGCGGCTGCACGTGGCGGGAGCGGTGGTATCTGACCCGTCCCCCGGTGTCCCGTGGCAGGTATCTGGCGGGGCAGCGGCCGCACGTGGCGGGAGCGGTGGTATCTGACCCGTCCCCCGGTGTCCCGTGGCAGGTATCTGGCGGGGCAGCGGCTGCACGTGGCGGGAGCGGTGGTATCTGACCCGTCCCCCGGTGTCCCGTGGCAGGTATCTGGCGGGGCAGCGGCTGCACGTGGCGGGAGCGGTGGTATCTGACCCGTCCCCCGGTGTCCCGTGGCAGGTATCTGGCGGGGCAGCGGCCGCACGTGGCGGGAGCGGTGGTATCTGACCCGTCCCCCGGTGACCCGTGGCAGGTATCTGGCGGGGCAGCGGCTGCACGTGGCGGGAGCGGTGGTATCTGACCCGTCCCCCGGTGTCCCGTGGCAGGTATCTGGCGGGGCAGCGGCTGCACGTGGCGGGAGCGGTGGTATCTGACCCGTCCCCCGGTGTCCCGTGGCAGGTATCTGGCGGGGCAGCGGCTGCACGTGGCGGGAGCGGTGGTATCTGACCCGTCCCCCGGTTTCCCGTGGCAGGTATCTGGCGGGGCAGCGGCTGCACGTGGCAGCAGCCGTGGCGCGCCTACACATGTCCCGGCGGCCAGCAGAGGATGCTGGTCATAGAGTCGATGGACGGAGACACGGAGGTGCGCCGGGTCTCGCCGATAGCGCTCATCGCTGACCCAGGTATGTCGAGCTTCATGGCTATATCTCCGATATATCGCCGATAGCGCTCATCGCTGACCCAGGTATGTCGAGCTTCTTGGCTATATCTCCGAAATATCGCCGATAGCGCTCATCTCTGACCCAGGTATGTCGAGCTTCATGGCTATATCTCCGATATATCGCCGATAGCGCTCATCGCTGACCCAGGTATGTCGAGCTTCTTGGCTATATCTCCGAAATATCGCCGATAGCGCTCATCTCTGACCCAGGTATGTCGAGCTTCATGGCTATATCTCCGATATATCGCCGATAGCGCTCATCTCTGACCCAGGTATGTCGAGCTTCATGGCTATATCTCCGATATATCGCCGATAGCGCTCATCGCTGACCCAGGTATGTCGAGCTTCATGGCTATATCTCCGATATATCGCCGATAGCGCTCATCGCTGACCCAGGTATGTCGAGCTTCATGGCTATATATCCAATATATCGCCGATAGCGCTCATCGCTGACCCAGGTATGTCGAGCTTCATGGCTATATCTCCGATATATCGCCGATAGCGCTCATCGCTGACCCAGGTATGTCGAGCTTCATGGCTATATCTCCAATATATCGCCGATAGCGCTCATCGCTGACCCAGGTATGTCGAGCTTCATGGCTATATCTCCGATATATCGCCGATAGCGCTCATCGCTGACCCAGGTATGTCGAGCTTCATGGCTATATCCCCGAGTTTGGGTCTGAAGCACTGCCTGTGTTGGGCCGGAAGCATATGCATGTCTGAGACTGCAGACGGACACTGTTGAAAAACTCCTCAGATGTTAAGTTTGTGTAGTGTGTTGGCAAAATCGATGGCTTCTAGTCTTACAATAGTGGCATGAATTTAGGCATATTCGTGTGAAAATGCAGCGATCATTCTCTAACCAAAACCGTTCTAATGCATTTATTATACCAAAGCAAACGGATCTTCAATTCACCAACAATTATGTAAAAGTTGTGCTCAGTCGCAACAGACTAATGATAACTTAAATATTCCAGCATACGCTTACGTTGACTGACCTCACACGCGCTGTGTGAGGCACCGTGCCTGTTTTCCGGTGGCTCACACGCGCTGTGTGAGGCACCGTGCCTGTTTTCCGGTGGCTCACGCGCTGTGTGAGGCACCGTGCCTGTTTTCGGTGGCTCACACGCACTGTGTGAGGCACCGTGCCTGTTTTCCGGTGGCTCACGCGCTCGTTCTCTGCAGGCTCCTCCGGGTTCGTGGACCTGCTGAACGGCCCCCAGGACATGGGCTGGTGCTTCGGCTACACGTGTCAGGAGCGCATCAGCACCTTCTACTCCCTGATCTCCCCCGGACGCGTCTACGAGATGCACTTCTCGGGTACTCCTCCTCAACACCTACGGTTCCACTTCCTCAACGCCGAGCCAAACATGGTCAGTCAGTGGCGATCGACGCCCATGTGTGACGTGTGTGGTGCCAGGGATCGACGCCCATGTGTGACGTGTGTGGTGCCAGGGGTCGAAGCCCATGTGTGACGTGTGTGATGCCAGGGGTCGACGCCCATGTGTGACGTGTGTGATGCCAGGGGTCGACGCCCATGTGTGACGTGTGTGATGTCAGGGGCCCATGTGTGACGTGTGTGGTGCCAGGGGTCGACGCCCATGTGTGACGTGTGTGGTGCCAGGGGTCGACGCCCATGTGTGACGTGTGTGATGTCAGGGGTCGACGCCCATGTGTGACGTGTGTGGTGCCAGGAGTCGACGCCCATGTGTGACGTGTGTGATGTCAGGGGTCAACGCCCATGTGTGACGTGTGTGGTGCCAGGGGTCGACGCCCATGTGTGACGTGTGTGGTGCCAGGGGTCGACGCCCATGTGTGACGTGTGTGGTGCCAGGGGTCGACGCCCATGTGTGACGTGTGTGGTGCCAGGGGTCGACGCCCATGTGTGACGTGTGTGATGTCAGGGGTCGACGCCCATGTGTGACGTGTGTGGTGCCAGGGGTCGACGCCCATGTGTGACGTGTGTGGTGCCAGGGGTCGACGCCCATGTGTGACGTGTGTGATGCCAGGGGTCGACGCCCATGTGTGACGTGTGTGATGCCAGGGGTCGACGCCCATGTGTGACGTGTGTGGTGCCAGGGGTCGACGCCCATGTGTGACGTGTGTGATGCCAGGGGTCGACGCCCATGTGTGACGTGTGTGATGCCAGGGGTCGACGCCCATGTGTGACGTGTGTGGTGCCAGGGGTCGACGCCCATGTGTGACGTGTGTGGTGCCAGGGGTCGACGCCCATGTGTGACGTGTGTGATGTCAGGGGTCGACGCCCATGTGTGACGTGTGTGATGCCAGGGGTCGACGCCCATGTGTGACGTGTGTGGTGCCAGGGGTCGACGCCCATGTGTGACGTGTGTGATGTCAGGGGTCGACGCCCATGTGTGACGTGTGTGGTGCCAGGGGTCGACGCCCATGTGTGACGTGTGTGGTGCCAGGGGTCGACGCCCATGTGTGACGTGTGTGGTGCCAGGGGTCGACGCCCATGTGTGACGTGTGTGGTGCCAGGGGTCGACGCCCATGTGTGACGTGTGTGGTGCCAGGGGTCGACGCCCATGTGTGACGTGTGTGGTGCCAGGGGTCGACGCCCATGTGTGACGTGTGTGGTGCCAGGGGTCGACGCCCATGTGTGACGTGTGTGGTGCCAGGGGTCTGGGTGGGTTCGGCGCAGAGCAGGTAGCTTGGTTATGTCTTGGACGGTATTCGTGATGCTTTTCATTTGTTCGCTTGCAATGTTTTGTGGGGATGTTTTAACCTTTTAGGAGCCACAAGCAGTTTGTAACATACAATCGAAAACACTTTTGATATCAATAGAAATTAAAATATCAATACTTTTCATCCAATTAGCCATTAGGAAATGAAATCGTCATGCTCAATGGAAAGCCGTTACCAATCGTTAATTTAATGGCATTAAAACATAGCTGCTAGCATCACAGCTGCCATTAAATGTCGCTTGAATGACTATCCATCACCGGCTGCGGGCACTCTGATTGGTCGCAGGACATGTGACGTTCAGGAGCCGGTAGGTTCTGATGGATCATCAATTTAACAACACAGTTTTAGAGCTTGCAATGGCCAGGCACGTAGCCAAGGGGGGGGGGGGTGGCGCCCCATTTTATATATATCATTTTATTATTATCATTTTATCATATCACATACCATTTTATATTGTATTTTATATATATATCACCCACTCCACATCATGTCTTTTCGCTTCGCGGATCCCAGATGAGTCTCTGAACAGGTCGGAAGGGCGTTGAAAAGATCGGACGGGCCCCTGGACGATCTGAAGTGACCCTGGGTCTTTCAATAGTAAGAATGCAGTTGTCCAAGGAATAAAACTCTAAATTTTTGCGCCGCTCCGCGGCGCAATTTAACTACAAATTAAATGATATGTGGGTTAGAAAAAACGCCCGTTTCTAGGCGTATTTATGTGTTATGTTGCTACTTCCCTATATAATTGGGCCAAATAGTGCACTTTAGCACTTTTTTGCCCGCACTTTTAAACGCACAATATAGCATTTTTAGAGGTCCGCACCACACGCAATGCGACGCATTGATGAGAAAGCATATCCAGGGCATAAAACTCAAAAAAATTGCGCCGCTCCGAGGCGCAATTTGTTTAAGAGTTCCAGGTCTTGATCTGAAAAATATACCAAGTTGATATAGCTAATTTCAAATTGGTATCTCTGGTACCAAACTTGATATGGCAGTTTGCTAACTCCAGCTCCTAAAAGTTGTTATGGCCCATGCCATACCTGTCATACTGCATTTTCCATCCTTGTAACGTGCCTTTTTATCCGTTTTGTTTGGCCCTTCCAACGCTTGGGAAGGGGGACCTTTCAACGCTCGGGAAGGGGCCCTTTCGAGGCGCCCCCTTCCCCTGGGCGAAATCCTGGCTACGTGCCTGGCAATGACTATGCAGGAACCAATGATTACTAGGTCATTCATGGATCATAAAGTATGGGCCGCAGCAGACACTTAAGACCTTCATGATGCCATAAAAGATAATATGATTGCAGAGCCTGGCATTTGTACGTCCAATTTAGCAATGCTGAACGTCACAAATTGGGGCATGACACAGGACAGAGCCGGGTCATATGTCACCGGACAGCAGCTTTGTTGATAGAGACGGCTTGCGCTGCTACTGACGTTTGACCAATAGCAGTCCGACGTAGTTACGTGGTCACCCTGGTCAGAGCCACAGCACAGATATCGACGGATCGTCATCAAGTCGCTCCAATCCACTCAGTCTCTAGGCGTCAACCGGTCAACCGAGTCTCTGCTACGTTCCTCTATCATCCTCGTTCCTCGCATCCGCTCGTGCCCCACTGGTGGCAGTGTACAATCCTGCTCCTCTCATCCGCTCGTGCCCTCCACTATAGTAGCACGTCGCCCGTCCTTCCCACGCCCGTTGCCGCGTCGCAATGCACCCTTTCGCCATCGTCTGTCTGGCGGTGACGCTCTTTACCGCCGTTATCGCTGCCGCCACCGCCGCCGCCGCCGCCGCCGCCGCCAATGCTACGCTCTCTGACGTCTCGCCCGGCGCCGTGCCTTCGGACCGGGCCTCGCTGGTCTCCGTCCTGTGGCCGCCATCATCCTCCGCCGTGTACCGGCGCACCGAGACGGAGTCGTCCTGCCTCTGCCGCGCCATGTGTCAGATCAACTCGCGCTGCCAGGCTGCTGAGGCGCAGCTGCTGAGTACTGGAAGGTTCACCTGCCGCCTGGCCGACCAGAGGAAGGTAGGAGCGCCGAAGCATATTCCGCCGCCAGCTGAGGAGGGCGGCTGGTACGAGCGCACCGGCCCGAAGACTCTGCAGCAGACGTGCTGGTGGGTCGGGACCTGGCTGCTGGGCCAGTGTGGTCTGCCGCCCGACTGCTCTTCGCTCCGAGAGGTAGGAGTCGATACGAGCGGAGTATTCAGCGTGCAGGTGAGCGAGCGAGAAGTCTTCTGCGACATGGAGACGGACGGCGGCGGCTGGACGCTGCTGCAGAGGCGCGGTGTCCAACCCAACGCCAGCTTTGAGGAGATATCCTACGGGTACACAGTCGGCTTCGGCGATCCAAAAGGCGAGCTCTGGCAGGGTCTGGGGGTGCTCGAGCTGCTGTACTTGAGCCAGGAGCAGCACCTCCGCGTCGATCTATGGCGAAATGACGTCTACACGTACGCGGTCTACACTCTTGACGACCTGATGCCTAGCTACAAGGTCAAGTTTAACTTCCTAGCCGGCAACGCCACAGACATGCTGGGTCCACTCAGTGGCAAGACGTTCAACATCTGCAGCAAACTACCCTGTCCCTTCGGCGGGTTCTGGGGCTACCAACACGACAACGACGAAATTGCGAACCTGAACGGCGTGCTGGATGTGGAGACGAATGAGTGGGTGATCCTCTGGGGAACAAGCGGGGGTCGTGACCAAGGTTCAAATGGTCCTCGCAGTGGCCCCACGTCCACGGCCACCCCCGTGGATCGTTCAGAGATGAAACTGAGGCCCGCTCAGTTCCAGCCGTGAAAGGTCGGCCAGATTGAAAAGTGACATTGGCAGCTGGCAAACAACGCCAGATATCGAGGTTTGATCCATTACAGATTTGAGATGCCTTCACTGGAGAAGATAGTTTGTTGCCTTGATCGTGAGATGAGAAGATTAATGTCAGCAAGCAAAGTGCAAGCAATATGTCACAAGCAAGAAAACACAAGCAAGCAAGCATAGAACGAGCAAACATAGAACAGGCAAGTAACATAGAACAAGCAACCATAATACAAGCAAGCATAGCACTAGAAAGCAAAGTTTGTTTGCGACTGCCTTGTATAGTCAATGAAGTCACTGGCAACACAGAAACGAGATCTACCAGAAGGTAACAAACCAGGAACATTAAGGTCATGTGTAACAACGGCCAGAAGGAAGTGAAGTGAATATACTCCCCCCCCCCGCGCCTCCCAATAGCTTGAGCTTAGACGTGAATATCTATGCGATAGGTAGTTGTACAGTTGAACTGCTCCTGCTGCCACTGTCCTGCACAGATGGCCGATCTTGTGACGCTAGGGGCAATGCTATAGAGTGGCGGCCCATATGGAGTGGCGGCACCTCTTCACGAACGATCAGCTCATCTTCTGGGAGGCGTTCGAAATCGCAGTATGCTATGTATAGTGCTAGTCAATGTTAAAAGGTGTGTTCATTCGCCTGTTTATTATTTGTCATACCGCTCGATATGCATGCCACGATGTCATTGTTGACCACCAGAATGACTTGAGACATGGAACCATTTCTGACTACAGTGCTGAAAACTGATAGTCTGCTCATTGCGTGGTATATGATGCTGAATATATTCCACAAGTCGGGTTCGGTTGACGAAGTGAATGCGTTGTAATCGAGTTCGCTGACCGTAGTACAGCTGCACTGTTAACCTCATGTTGTGTGTTGCGTCACTTCCGCTGAAATAAATTGAACTGCTTCAATTAGTGTCACCATCGGAGCGGATCAGGCTGTGTTCTTTGCAATAGAAGGTGGTGTGCTTCCACGCAGCTTGACACGCAGCTCTGCCGTCCTTTACCGAAGCTGATGACGCAGCTCGCCGTCCGTTACCGAAGCTGATGACGCAGCTCGCCGTCCGTTACCGAAGCTGTTGACGCAGCTCGCCGTCCGTTACCGAAGCTGTTGATACGCAGCTCGCCGTCCGTTACCGAAGCTGATGACGCAGCTCGCCGTCCGTTACCGAAGCTGTTGACGCAGCTCGCCGTCCGTTACCGAAGCTGTTGACACAGCTCTGCCGTCCGTTACCGAAGCTGTTGACACAGCTCTGCCGTCCGTTACCGAAGCTGTTGACGCAGCTCGCCGTCCGTTACCGAAGCTGTTGATACGCAGCTCGCCGTCCGTTACCGAAGCTGTTGACACACAGCTCGCCGTCCGTTACCGAAGCTGTTGACACACAGCTCGCCGTCCGTTACCGAAGCTGTTGATACGCAGCTCGCCGTCCGTTACCGAAGCTGTTGACGCAGCTCGCCGTCCGTTACCGAAGCTGTTGACACACAGCTCGCCGTCCGTTACCGAAGCTGTTGACGCAGCTCGCCGTCCGTTACCGAAGCTGTTGACACACAGCTCGCCGTCCGTTACCGAAGCTGTTGACACAGCTCTGCCGTCCGTTACCGAAGCTGTTGACACGCAGCTCGCCGTCCGTTACCGAAGCTGTTGACACAGCTCGCCGTCCGTTACCGAAGCTGATGACACGCGACTCGCCGTCCGTTACCGAAGCTGTTGATACGCAGCTCGCCGTCCGTTACCGAAGCTGTTGACGCAGCTCGCCGTCCGTTACCGAAGCTGTTGACACACAGCTCGCCGTCCGTTACCGAAGCTGTTGACACAGCTCTGCCGTCCGTTACCGAAGCTGTTGACACAGCTCTGCCGTCCGTTACCGAAGCTGTTGACACGCAGCTCGCCGTCCGTTACCGAAGCTGTTGATACGCAGCTCGCCGTCCGTTACCGAAGCTGTTGACGCAGCTCGCCGCCCGTTACCGAAGCTGTTGATACGCAGCTCGCCGTCCGTTACCGAAGCTGTTGACGCAGCTCGCCATCCGTTACCGAAGCTGTTGACACACAGCTCGCCGTCCGTTACCGAAGCTGTTGACACAGCTCTGCCGTCCGTTACCGAAGCTGTTGACACAGCTCTGCCGTCCGTTACCGAAGCTGTTGACACGCAGCTCGCCGTCCGTTACCGAAGCTGTTGACACAGCTCGCCGTCCGTTACCGAAGCTGATGACACGCAGCTCGCCGTCCGTTACCGAAGCTGTTGACGCGCAGCTCGCCGTCCGTTACCGAAGCTGTTGACACAGCTCTGCCGTCCGTTACCGAAGCTGTTGACGCAGCTCGCCGTCCGTTACCGAAGCTGTTGATACGCAGCTCGCCGTCCGTTACCGAAGCTGTTGACACACAGCTCGCCGTCCGTTACCGAAGCTGTTGACACACAGCTCGCCGTCCGTTACCGAAGCTGTTGACACAGCTCTGCCGTCCGTTACCGAAGCTGTTGACGCAGCTCGCCGTCCGTTACCGAAGCTGTTGATACGCAGCTCGCCGTCCGTTACCGAAGCTGTTGACACACAGCTCGCCGTCCGTTACCGAAGCTGTTGACACAGCTCGCCGTCCGTTACCGAAGCTGTTGACACAGCTCTGCCGTCCGTTACCGAAGCTGTTGACGCAGCTCGCCGTCCGTTACCGAAGCTGTTGATACGCAGCTCGCCGTCCGTTACCGAAGCTGTTGACACACAGCTCGCCGTCCGTTACCGAAGCTGTTGACACACAGCTCGCCGTCCGTTACCGAAGCTGTTGACACACAGCTCGCCGTCCGTTACCGAAGCTGTTGACACAGCTCGCCGTCCGTTACCGAAGCTGTTGACACAGCTCTGCCGTCCGTTACCGAAGCTGTTGACGCAGCTCGCCGTCCGTTACCGAAGCTGTTGACACGCAGCTCGCCGTCCGTTACCGAAGCTGTTGACACACAGCTCGCCGTCCGTTACCGAAGCTGTTGACACACAGCTCGCCGTCCGTTACCGAAGCTGTTGACGCAGCTCGCCGTCCGTTACCGAAGCTGTTGATACGCAGCTCGCCGTCAGTTACCGAAGCTGTTGACGCAGCTCGCCGTCCGTTACCGAAGCTGTTGACACACAGCTCGCCGTCCGTACCGAAGCTGTTGACACAACTCTGCCGTCCGTTACCGAAGCTGTTGACACAGCTCTGCCGTCCGTTACCGAAGCTGTTGACACGCAGCTCGCCGTCCGTTACCGAAGCTGTTGACACGCAGCTCGCCGTCCGTTACCGAAGCTGTTGACACAGCTCGCCGTCCGTTACCGAAGCTGATGACACGCAGCTCGCCGTCCGTTACCGAAGCTGTTGATACGCAGCTCGCCGTCCGTTACTGAAGCTGTTGACGCAGCTCGCCGTCCGTTACCGAAGCTGTTGATACGCAGCTCGCCGTCCGTTACCGAAGCTGTTGACGCAGCTCGCCGTCCGTTACCGAAGCTGTTGACACACAGCTCGCCGTCCGTTACCGAAGCTGTTGACACAGCTCTGCCGTCCGTTACCGAAGCTGTTGACACAGCTCTGCCGTCCGTTACCGAAGCTGTTGACACGCAGCCCGCCGTCCGTTACCGAAGCTGTTGACACGCAGCTCGCCGTCCGTTACCGAAGCTGTTGACACAGCTCGCCGTCCGTTACCGAAGCTCATGACACGCAGCTCGCCGTCCGTTACCGAAGCTGTTGACACGCAGCTCGCCGTCCGTTACCGAAGCTGTTGACACAGCTCGCCGCCCGTTACCGAAGTTGTTGACGCAGCTCGCCGTCCGTTACCGAAGCTGTTGACACAGCTCGCCGTCCGTTACCGAAGCTGTTGACACAGCTCGCCGTCCGTTACCGAAGCTGTTGATACGCAGCTTGCCGTCCGTTACCGAAGCTGTTGACGCAGCTCGCCGTCCGTTACCGAAGCTGTTGACACACAGCTCGCCGTCCGTTACCGAAGCTGTTGACACAGCTCTGCCGTCCTTTACCGAAGCTGTTGACACGCAGCTCGCCGTCCGTTACCGAAGCTGATGACACGCAGCTCGCCGTCCGTTACCGAAGCTGTTGACACGCAGCTCGCCGTCCGTTACCGAAGCTGTTGACACAGCTCGCCGTCCGTTACCGAAGCTGATGACACGCAGCTCGCCGTCCGTTACCGAAGCTGTTGACACACAGCTTGCCGTCCGTTACCGAAGCTGTTGACACGCAGCTCGCCGTCCGTTACCGAAGCTGTTGACACAGCTCGCGGTCCGTTACCGAAGCTGTTGACACAGCTCGCCGTCCGTTACCGAAGCTGTTGACACAGCTCGCCGTCCGTTACCGAAGCTGTTGACACGCAGCTCGCCGTCCGTTGCCGAAGCTATTGACACAGCTCGCCGTCCGTTACCGAAGCTGTTGACACAGCTCGCCGTCCGTTACCGAAGCTGTTGACACAGCTCGCCGTCCGTTACCGAAGCTGTTGACACAGCTCGCCGTCCGTTACCGAAGCTGTTGACACACAGCTCGCCGTCCGTTACCGAAGCTGTTGACACAGCTCGCCGTCCGTTACCGAAGCTGTTGACACGCAGCTCGCCGTCCGTTACCGAACCTATTGACACAGCTCGCCGTCCGTTACCGAAGCTGTTGACACAGCTCGCCGTCCGTTACCGAAGCTGTTGACACAGCTCGCCGTCCGTTACCGAAGCTGTTGACACACAGCTCGCCGTCCGTTACCGAAGCTGTTGACACAGCTCGCCGTCCGTTACCGAAGCTGTTGACACAGCTCTGCCGTCCGTTACCGAAGCTGATGACACGCAGCTCGCCGTCCGTTACCGAAGCTGTTGACACGCAGCTCGCCGTCCGTTACCGAAGCTGTTGACACAGCTCGCCGTCCGTTACCGAAGCTGTTGACACAGCTCGCCGTCCGTTACCGAAGCTGTTGACACAGCTCGCTGTCCGTTTCCGAAGCTGTTGACACAGCTCGCCGTCCGTTACCGAAGCTGTTGACGCAGCTCGCCGTCCGTTACCGAAGCTGTTGACACAGCTCGCCGTCCGTTATCGAAGCTGTTGACACGCAGCTCGCCGTCCGTTACCGAAGCTGTTGACACAGCTCGCCGTCCGTTACCGAAGCTGATGACACGCAGCTCGCCGTCCGTTACCGAAGCTGTTGACACGCAGCTCGCCGTCCGTTACCGAAGCTGTTGACGCAGCTCGCCGTCCGTTACCAAAGCTGTTGATACAGCTCTACCGTCCGTTACCGAAGCTGTTGACACAGCTCGCCGTCCGTTACCGAAGCTGTTGACACAGCTCGCCGTCCGTTACCGAAGCTGTTGACACAGCTATGCCGTCCGTTACCGAAGCTGTTGACACAGCTCGCCGTCCGTTACCGAAGCTGTGGACACGCAGCTCGCCGTCCGTTACCGAAGCTGTTGACACGCAGCTCGCCGTCCGTTACCGAAACTGTTGACACAGCTCGCCGTCCGCTACCGAAGCTGTTGACACAGCTATGCCGTCCGTTACCGAATCTGTTGACACAGCTCGCCGTCCGTTACCGCCACAACGAAATATTGCTCCAGACCTGAGCTGAGCTAAATATCCCGAGCCCTCTGTATGGGTGTATGATCTGGATGAACTGCATATTTGAAATCGGACATGTACTCCATCGGAGTCGGCAAGTCTGAGTGGGAGTCGTTTTTAGCCCGGAGTCGAAATCGGAGTCTGAGTCTAAAGAAACATAAAACATGGAGTGAGTGACCTTCTTAAGTCAGGTTGAGGGACGGCCTTTTAAAGATTGACAAATTGCTCTCGATGCCCATAGAGAGACCTCTACAAATCAACAGGAACACCCCCAGGCAATTAATGATCCCACAAACCAGCCGGCGGTAGCTCTTTACATGCTGGGAACACCACTTTTTAGACGCGTGTAATGACAAGCGTGTAAAGCAATCATGTTTATTGTTTATCATGAAAGTAAATGGTCTTTAACGGGGCCTGCTAAGTCCTACCAGCACTAAGAGTCTCCTCTCAGACCAATGTTGTTTCTCCAACTCACATATAGAGGGTTCCTTGGAGACCTCCCGGAACATTTGAATGGGTATAGAGAGCAGCCTCTACAGATCAGTAGTTGACCTCTGTATGATCTGAAGAGGCTTTTATAGGGCACTATCACATCACCGAGGTCCTCTTATGTCGTGAAGAGTGCCGTTCAAAGATCGTCAGGTCTTATTTAAATTCCATAACGGTGACCATTTTTTAGCTGATCTTCGCTTGCGGGAGTATAGTTTGTATCACTATCAATGCAACAGAGTTCAGCGGCTCAGTATGTCTTGATTGAAATATGTCCGTTTATTGTAAATAACCTTGCATTTATATTTTCTAACACGTATGCCACCTTTCTCAGGCGATCGTGTTGAAGATCTGGTATCCCAAAAGCCAGCGTTACGATGTCTATTACCAGGAAGAATTTGTCTACCCGACAAACGTTGAACCGGGAACATTCAACATCATACAGTCGGAAAATCCGAAGGAGGAGTTTGTGCCTAAAGTTACATCATCCGTAAGTCACAAGGGATTTATCTCGTGGTAGCAATCAAGGTTTCCCACTCGTTATTTGTTCTTTTGTTGTGTAAAGCTACCTGATTAACTTATATTTGTATTACATATTAACTATTTGGTTTTCAATGAGCAAACTACTAAACAAACAAAGAACGATATTCTCTAAGATGATAACGACGCATAAAAAAATCTTACTTCGTTTCGCACCGTTCAAAGAATACAAGACTATCCCAACACTTCCACATTCCTGACTCTGTGTGCGTGCCGCCCACGGCAGAAACACGGCGAGAACTACTTCAGTCGCACGGAGGGCTATCTACACGTCTTGATCCGTGGTCCAGGCATCGTGGAGATCAAGCAGCAGCCCGTGATCGTGCTCAAGATGGGCTTCGTCTCCGAAGACGACTTCTTCGATACGGACGTGCTGAACCGGCTGGCGGACCTCCTGGACATCGACACCTCCCAGCTGAGAGTGGTCAACGTCGTGCGCGAGGACTCAGGGACGTCCCCGAGGAGGAGGCGCCGACGCGAGACGGCCAAGACAGAGGTGGAGGTAGGTTGGCACCAGGCGGCCAACAAGACAGATTGCAGATAGGTCGACTGGAGCAACGGGTGTTGCGAGTCTGCAGCAGCAAGTGATTGGATAGTTAGTTAAACAGCTAAGACGAGAGCTCGCCAAGTCGGCAAGGGACTTGTATGTAATACACCTCATGTAATGCACCTCTTCATGAAGTGACAAAATAGTTCTTGTGCACTCGATCCCACCACGATGACTGATAACCATATCGCACTGCTGCCGCCAGGTTGAGATCGGGTCCGCTCCGGCGGCCAACGCTTCGAGCAATGACACCGCTGGCATGTCTATCGAAGAGCTGCAGAAGACGCAGGCCAAGGCGGTGGACGGGTTCCAGACGGGAGAGATGGACAAGGCGCTAGGCGTTAAGGTCGAAGACATTGCGGTGAGTATAAGCTTCAAGGCAATCGCGGCAGATCGAGGGGAGTGTTATGCGGGGAAGGGTGAGACCAGAGCAGAGCGGAGAGGGTGCTGTGAGGCGAAGAAGGGTCACGTTTTGCTCATACTCCTACACAGGTTAGTAATGTTGTGGAATAATATAAGCAAGTCGTGAGAGCAAGACTCGCATATTGCTAACTGCTCGTGCTCACGTCGTTGGTGGTAACAGCTGTCTGAAAGTGCATCACTGACGGAGAGACTGTCTCGACAGATGGTTGATCCAGAGCCTCCAGCCACCGACCCGACCGGCGGAGTCAGGGCTACCAACGAGACCGGCGGCGAGGACCTGTCAGAAGTGCAGGGAGTCAAAACGTTAGTTTGTGAGAGACACTGGTCTGGAAGACGAAAATCATTCGATTGGCCTCCGTCCACCGACTAGGTGAACTGTGAAGGAGTGTTTGGGAATCGTATAGTTAGAGCGTTTTTGTTTATATTTGTAGTTATCGTTGCCGGTAAATATCGCCGTTTAGTCGGTGAGTACATGAAACATTTCGTCGAGAACAAATATCAGTTTGTTGAATCGCATCGGAAAAGTTATTGTTTATCATGTGATTGATTTGATATGATTTTACCCTCGTTTGTTTGTTTTTGGGAAACAGACAAATATTTTCAAAGCCCTGAACATTTATTTCGTTTAGCTACTCCGAGCTACAGCGGGAGCAAGAGCAGGAGAATGCGGAGGCAGAAGCCGCCAGTGGTGTCACCTATGAACGACCGAGCGAAATGGTGCTTCACTCTGCTGCCGTGTCCGGCTCAGTTCAGGAGCTCACTCGACTCTCACCTCTGATCAAGCTGTACATGAAGGATGCAAAGGTGAGACATATTGTTTGCTCTGTTTTCCCCGGTTCTTAGATGTTAGCACTCGTTCTCCGCTTCTACTATGAGAAGGTGATGTTCGAAGAGAAAAACTATCTGCTTTGTGAAGGTCTCTGATACCATAAACCCATCGAAACAGTTCCAAACTAATTAGATACATTTTCCCGTGACTAAGAGGATTGACATTTATAAACATTATATCGTTCCCTTCTCATCGCACACTCTGCTGTGTGTGTGTGTGTGTGTGTGTGTGTGTGTGTGTGTGTGTGTGTGTGTGTGTGTGTGTGTGTGTGTGTGTGTGTGTGTGTGTGTGTGTGTGTGTGTGTGTGTGTGTGTGTGTGTGTGTGTGTGTGTGTGTGTGTGTGTGTGTGTGTGTGTGTGTGTGTGTGTGTGTGTGTGTGTGTGTGTGTGTGTGTGTGTGTGTGTGTGTGTGTGTGTGTGTGTGTGTGTGTGTGTGTGTGTGTGTGTGTGTGTGTGTGTGTGTGTGTGTGTGTGTGTGTGTGTGTGTGTGTGTGTGTGTGTGTGTGTGTGTGTGTGTGTGTGTGTGTGTGTGTGTGTGTGTGTGTGTGTGTGTGTGTGTGTGTGTGTGTGTGTGTGTGTGTGTGTGTGTGTGTGTGTGTGTGTGTGTGTGTGTGTGTGTGTGTGTGTGTGTGTGTGTGTGTGTGTGTGTGTGTGTGTGTGTGTGTGTGTGTGTGTGTGTGTGTGTGTGTGTGTGTGTGTGTGTGTGTGTGTGTGTGTGTGTGTGTGTGTGTGTGTGTGTGTGTGTGTGTGTGTGTGTGTGTGTGTGTGTGTGTGTGTGTGTGTGTGTGTGTGTGTGTGTGTGTGTGTGTGTGTGTGTGTGTGTGTGTGTGTGTGTGTGTGTGTGTGTGTGTGTGTGTGTGTGTGTGTGTGTGTGTGTGTGTGTGTGTGTGTGTGTGTGTGTGTGTGTGTGTGTGTGTGTGTGTGTGTGTGTGTGTGTGTGTGTGTGTGTGTGTGTGTGTGTGTGTGTGTGTGTGTGTGTGTGTGTGTGTGACAACTGATCTGCATCGCTATTTCGACTGCCAGCTCGCCCCTCTCCTGACCATTCTACTGTGTCTGTCCGGCAGGGAGCGCGCATGTCAGCGGTGGGCCACGCCTCAAACCCCTGGCAGGTGCAGGCCGAGCTTATCTCCCCGCCCTCCGGAGTGAGCCTGCTGCAGGCGCGTGTCCCATTCGAGAACGGCGTAGCCACCTTCAGTCGGCTGATGGTCTCTGGGGTGGGCACCGGGCTGCGGCTGAAGTTCCGTGTGGTCCAGCCGAGTGATACAGACTTCTCGGTGGATATGCCGGGGTCGTTTGCGACGCTGAAGAAGGAGCTGGAGCTTCGCGTGGCTGGGGACCCGGGTAAAGACTGGCATAAGCCGGGAGAGAAGATCAGGTAAGGAGTGTCGCATAGTGGAAATCGGAGCCATGTGATGGCTAGACGGTATGTAAGTCATATATATTTTACCTTGGTTTCATGTGCTTTATCATTTCTTGTCAGCACATACATATTTAGACCAGGGGCGGATCCAAGGGGGGGGGGGGCAAAGGGGCCATGGTCCCCCCAAAGGTCCAAAAACTATGATTCCCCCCCCCCCAACGGTCGGATGTACAGTTGTAAAAATTGCCTTTGCAACAGTCAAAATCCACAGCGAAAACTTGACAATTTCGCGCCGCTTCGCGGCATGACACAAAATACGCAATTATTTATACAAATTTGGCAAATGGGAAAATGAATTCATTAAGTGTCCGGCAGAGTCTCTCCTTGGCGGTACCTAATTGCTACCCCAGGGCCCACTCTCTTCATAGAATATTAACTTTCAAGCGGGCTACATGTTTAGCTAGTCTGCCGAGTTCCGAAAAAGGCGACGCGAACGCAAAGACGCGGACATCAGCACCCGGAAGCTGCTGCAGCGGTACCCAACTTGCTGGACCGAAGAGCTATTAGTGGGACCAGGCTTGGACCATCTCCCCAAGCCATCTCGCCCCAGACTCCTCCAGATCCGCAGGGACCATTTATGTGCGGAAAAGTTGTTCTGTCTCTTGCTGCTTTCAAACTATTTGCACTTTTACCAGTTGTTTGTTACAGTTCGGTGCATATGTATACAGTTATTACCAGTAAGGCGCCGTAGTCGGCGATGAACGAGCGAGCGCGAACAAAATGATGGTGAATTGAAATTCGTTGGGGCAAGTAGTTTCTGAGATACAAAAAAAACGTGAGCACGTGCGGAGGTGCAGAGGCAACCCACCCCTAACTTGTGGGAAAGTGGCGACCAAGAGGTTACTAACCACACACCAAATTAGAGCACAATCGGCTCAGCCGTTCGTGAAAAATAGAATAGGGGTGTGGACGTGCGCACGTACAGAGACACCCACCCATGACTTGTGGGAAGGCGGCGGTGGAGGGATCCCTAGCCACATATCAAATTTGAACACAATCGGCTCAGCCGTTCCTGAGATATATAATAGGGGTGTGCACGTGCGCACGTGCAGAGGCACCCCATCCCTGACATGTGGGAAATTGGCGGCTGAGAGGTCCTAACCACACACCAAATTTGAACACAATCGGCCCAGCTGTTGCGGAGTTTTTACGATAAGACACTTTTCAACACCCCTCACGCGGAACGCGCCACGCGCAGTGGTAGTCACCCACATGAGTCGGCACTGGTCTCAAACAGGTTAGGTTGGATGGGGATACTCAGCAAAGAAACCCGCTTGTCAATCGGACGAGCGGTTGCAGAGATATTAGCTTCTCAAAAGCGTCGCCACGGGCCGGGTCGGGCCGGGCCGGACCAGGTCGCTCATATTCAGATTTCTCCCATATACCACGGAAGGACGAGCGAGCGCTTCGCGCTCGCTCGTAATTAGCATATGTAGCATATGAGCGCTGACTGCCACCGGTCATCCTGATTTACTATCCGAAGATGAAATAGTATGTAGTATATGACAAACTACCTTAATTTCAATATTTGTCATCGTACCGAGATGTGCAACCAGAAATAGGGGTTACCTGAGGTTTGGGTCCACTCACGGTCTGGTTCCAATATTAACATTTCGTTTTCCACGACTTAAAATTAACATTTTCACGCCGCTTCGCGGCGTCACATCGGTGGCCATCGTCATAACGAAGCATCGCCATCGTCTTCGGTTCGTTGTAACGGTGAATTGAATGAATAGCAGGTTTAGCTTCTTATTCTCTACAAGGCCCACCGCCTATGTTTCTGGGTTTTATCAGGCAAACCCGTAAAAATTTCGCGCCGCACAAAGAGCAACCTTTTCACCTCAGGTCCAACTTTTTGGCCCTCATTCCCAACCTTTCGTAGTTGTACTGGTGTTAGGTTACGAGCATCTATTTGCAGACGATCCCCATGGTTTTGTCTACGTGATGGTCTGGGGGGGGTCCGGGGGGTGACAGCCCCCCGTTAGGGTCGCAGCGCAGCGAGCGAATGCGAGCGGAGCGTTCTGATCGTGAGTCCCTGCGACCGTAATTGCTGTAAAGGTTAGGTCAGGTTCGATTAAGTTATTACATTTGTGTCTTGCCACACCCTGATCCATGGGGATCGTCTACATATAGATGCTCGTTCAGGTTAGGTCCAGAATGGGGACAAAATACTACAACCGAGTGAAATACAGTTGCCATGTAGCGTTAAAGGAAATAGTTCACCTTGGAACACTTTTTCCAAATACGATTTGATTATATTTTGAAATACAATTTATTTTTATATTGTCAAAAATGGCCATACATCGCGGCGATTCAGGACAGAAGGTCGTAAATTATTTATTTTTATAAAAACTATATACATACTCTCTGAGTCAGAGTCCTGACGTCACGCGAATGAGAAGAAGAAAAATGTATCAGCCAATCAGATTCGAAAGTAGTCGCGTAAGGTTAGACTCGCATTAGAGAAGTGCCAACCGGCGGCCGGGGGTTCGCTTGCTAGCACCAGCTGCAAGCTGATTGGCTGATTGTATAGCCTCTGCCCAGGCATTGTCAGCACCGCATTCTTTCGTCAGCACCGCATTCTTTCGTCAGCACCGCATTCCTTCGCCAAAAAAAAATCAAATATATTCAGCTGGAGAGTCTTTTCAGTAAAGAAAACTTGCAGATAGGGGTTTTCCGACATGAGCTACACAACTGCTATCTCAGTTCAAAACCCATGTTGAAGGTGAACTATTCCCTTTAAAATGTTAGGAATCAGGGACTTTAATTGTTGAAGTATACTAAAAGTTGCGGAGAAGGTTGAAGGCTTGAGGAAGGGCAAAAAGATAAATTGAGGGGGAAACGTGGGAAAGGAGGGTGTTTAAGGTGCCGATTAATTGTAACAAGTACCGACATGAAAATCCACATGAAAAATGTTGAGAAGGCATAATAACACACGCATAAAAATTAGGTACATTTTTTTAAACTGCAAGCTGATATCTTTCCTTTTTCGATATCCCAAAAGGTCGAAAAACTATTTAAAAACAATCAAAATAAAGAAATAATTAGAAATTGTGTGGTTGCAAAATAAAGTGGCCCAAATCCGGGAAGAAATTCGAAATTGGGGGTAGGTAAGGTCCGCTAAAAACGGTCCCCCCCCCCCCCCCCCCAACGGCCGGCTGGATCCGCCCTTGATTTAGATGCATCGTACTATGCTTTCGCCCCATGAAGCAGGCTGTTGTTCCTTTGATACAGATATGGCTCTAAGAGCGGAGCTAAGTAACTAGGCAACTTCTTCTAATTATTTGTTTCAGTGTCATACAAACATAATTGTCAGCGACAAGAATCAGACGATTCGCCACCCACGATTAAACCAACAGCTATTACTCCTAGAGGAGCAATCAACATGGAGCGGAGCCATACATAACCCTCTGCCTGGTTCTGACCCAGCACACCTCCGTGTCCCCACAGTCCGGGAGTCAGGGTGGAGATCCGTGACCCGGTGACCGGTGCTGACCCAGCACACCTCCGTGTCCCTCTGTCCGGGTCCCAGGGTGGAGATCCGTGACCCGGTGACCGGTGCTGACCCAGCACACCTCCGTGTCCCCACAGTCCGGGTCCCAGGGTGGAGATCCGTGACCCGGTGACCGGTGCTGACCCAGCACACCTCCGTGTCCCCACAGTCCAGGTCCCAGGGTGGAGATCCGTGACCCGGTGACCGGTGCTGACCCAGCACACCTCCGTGTCCCCACAGTCCGGGTCCCAGGGTGGAGATCCGTGACCCGGTGACCGGTGCTGACCCAGCACACCTCCGTGTCCCCACAGTCCAGGTCCCAGGGTGGAGATCCGTGACCCGGTGACCGGTGCTGACCCAGCACACCTCCGTGTCCCCACAGTCCGGGTCCCAGGGTGGAGATCCGTGACCCGGTGACCGGTGCTGACCCAGCACACCTCCATGTCCCCACAGTCCGGGTCCCAGGGTGGAGATCCGTGACCCGGTGACCGGTGCTGACCCAGCACACCTCCGTGTCCCCACAGTCCGGGTCCCAGGGTGGAGATCCGTGACCCGGTGACCGGTGCTGACCCAGCACACCTCCGTGTCCCCACAGTCCAGGTCCCAGGGTGGAGATCCGTGACCCGGTGACCGGTGCTGACCCAGCACACCTCCGTGTCCCCACAGTCCGGGAGTCAGGGTGGAGATCCGTGACCCGGTGACCGGTGCTGACCAAGCACACCTCCGTGTCCCCACAGTCCGGGAGTCAGGGTGGAGATCCGTGACCCGGTGACCGGTGCTGACCCAGTGACCCAGCACACTTCCGTGTCCCCACAGTCCGGGAGTCTTTCAAATACAATGTATTTGTATATTCTCAAAAATGGCCATACATCGGGCCGATTCAGGACAGAAGGTCGAAAATTATTCATTTTATCAAAACTATATACATACTCTTTGAATCATACATACTCTTTGAGTCTATATAAAACTATGTTGTCACGCGAATGAGAAGAAGAAAATGTATCAGCCAATCAGATTCAAAAGTAGTCGCGTAAGGATAGGCTCGCATTAGAGAAGTGTCAACCGTCGGCCGGGGGTTCGCTTGCTAGCACCAGCTGCAAGCTGATTGGCTGATTGTATAGCCTCTGCTCAGGCATCGTCAGCACCGCATTCTTTCGTCAGCACCGCTTTCCTTCGCCAAAAAAAATCAAATATATTCGGCTGGAGTCCTTTCAGTAAAGACAACTTGCAGACAGGGGTTTTCCAACACGGGCTACAAAACTGGTATCTCAGTTAAAAACCCATGTTGAAGGTGAACTATTTCCTGTAAAATGTTAGGAATCAGGGACTTTAATTGTTGGAGTATACTAAAAGTTGCGGAGAAGGTTGTTTTAGGCTTGAGGAAGGGCAAAAAGATAAGTTGAGGGGAAAACGTGGGAAAGAAGGGTTTTTAAGGTGCCGATTAATTGTAACAAGTACCTACATGAAAATCCACATGAAAAATGCTGCAAAGGCATAATAATACACGCCTAAAAAAAATTATTTCTTTTTAAACTGCAAGCCTTTCCTTTTTCGATATCCCAAAAGTCGAAAAGCTAAAAAATTATCAAAATAAATAAATCATTAGAAATCGTGTGGTTGCAAAATAAAGTGGCCCAAATCCGGGAAGAAATTCGAAATTGGGGGTAGGTAAGGTCCGCTAAAAACGGCCCCCCCCCAAACGGCCGGCTGGATCCGCCCTTGATTTAGATGCATCGTACTATGCTTTCGCCCCATGAAGCAGGCTGTTGTTGCTTTGATACAGATATGGCTCTAAGAGCGGAGCTAAGTAACTAGGCAACTTCTTACAATGATTTGCTTCAGTGTCATACAAACATAATTGTCAGCGACAAGAATCAGACGATTCGCCACCCACGATTAAACCAACAGCTATTACTCCTAGAGGAGCAATCAACATGGAGCGGAGCCATACATAACCCTCTGCCTGGTTCTGACCCAGCACACCTCCGTGTCCCCACAGTCCGGGTCCCAGGGTGGAGATCCGTGACCCGGTGACCGGTGCTGACCCAGCACACCTCCGTGTCCCCACAGTCCGGGTCCCAGGGTGGAGATCCGTGACCCGGTGACCGGTGCTGACCCAGCACACCTCCGTGTCCCCACAGTCCGGGTCCCAGGGTGGAGATCCGTGACCCGGTGACCGGTGCTGACCCAGCACACCTCCGTGTCCCCACAGTCCGGGAGTCAGGGTGGAGATCCGTGACCCGGTGACCGGTGCTGACCCAGCACACCTCCGTGTCCCCACAGTCCGGGTACCAGGGTGGAGATCCGTGACCCGGTGACCGGTGCTGACCCAGCACACCTCCGTGTCCCCACAGTCCGGGTACCAGGGTGGAGATCCGTGACCCGGTGACCGGTGCTGACCCAGCACACCTCCGTGTCCCCACAGTCCGGGAGTCAGGGTGGAGATCCGTGACCTGGTGACCGGTGCTGACCCAGTGACCCAGCACACCTCCGTGTCCCCACAGTCCGGGAGTCAGGGTGGAGATCCGTGACCCGGTGACCGGTGCTGACCCAGTGACCAAGCACACCTCCGTGTCCCCACAGTCCGGGAGTCAGGGTGGAGATCCGTGACCCGGTGACCGGTGCTGACCCAGCACACCTCCGTGTCCCCACAGTCCGGGAGTCAGGGTGGAGATCCGTGACCCGGTGACCGGTGCTGACCCAGTGACCCAGCACACTTCCGTGTCCCCACAGTCCGGGAGTCTTTCAAATACAATGTATTTGTATATTCTCAAAAATGGCCATACATCGGGCCGATTCAGGACAGAAGGTCGAAAATTATTCATTTTATCAAAACTATATACATACTCTTTGAATCATACATACTCTTTGAGTCTATATAAAACTATGTTGTCACGCGAATGAGAAGAAAAAAATGTATCAGCCAAGCAGATTCAAAACTAGTCGCGTAAGGATAGGCTCGCATTAGAGAAGTGTCAACCGTCGGCCGGCGGTTCGCTTGCTAGCACCAGCTGCAAGCTGATTGGCTGATTGTATAGCCTCTGCTCAGGCATCGTCAGCACCGCATTCTTTCGTCAGCACCGCTTTCCTTCGCCAAAAAAAATCAAATATATTCGGCTGGAGTCTTTTCAGTAAAGACAACTTGCAGACAGGGGTTTTCCAACACGGGCTACAAAACTGGTATCTCAGTTAAAAACCCATGTTGAAGGTGAACTATTTCCTGTAAAATGTTAGGAATCAGGGACTTTAATTGTTGGAGTATACTAAAAGTTGCGGAGAAGGTTGTTTTAGGCTTGAGGAAGGGCAAAAAGATAAGTTGAGGGGAAAACGTGGGAAAGAAGGGTTTTTAAGGTGCCGATTAATTGTAACAAGTACCTACATGAAAATCCACATGAAAAATGCTGCAAAGGCATAATACTACACGCCTAAAAAATTGTATTTTTTTAAACTGCAAGCCTTTCCTTTTTCGATATCCCAAAAGTCGAAAAGCTAAAAAATTATCAAAATAAATAAATCATTAGAAATCGTGTGGTTGCAAAATAAAGTGGCCCAAATCCGGGAAGAAATTCTAAATTGGGGGTAAGTAAGGTCCGCTAAAAATGGTTTGCCCCCCCCCCAAACGGCCGGCTGGATCCGCCCTTGATTTAGATGCATCGTACTATTCCTTCGCCCCAAGCAGGCTGTTGTACCTTTGATACAGATATGGCTCTAAGAGCGGAGCTAAGTAACTAGGCAACTTCTTCTAATTATTTGTTTCAGTGTCATACAAACATAATTGTCAGCGACAAGAATCAGACGATTCGCCACCCACGATTAAACCAACAGCTATTACTCCTAGAGGAGCAATCAACATGGAGCGGAGCCATACATAACCATCTGCCTGGTTCTGACCCAGCACACCTCCGTGTCCCCACAGTCCGGGTCCCAGGGTGGAGATCCGTGACCCGGTGGCCGGTGCTGACCAAGCATACCTCCGTGTCCCCACAGTCCGGGTCCCAGGGTGGAGATCCGTGACCCGGTGACCGGTGCTGACCCAGCACACCTCCGTGTCCCCACAGTCCGGGAGTCAGGGTGGAGATCCGTGACCCGGTGACCGGTGCTGACCCAGCACACCTCCGTGTCCCCACAGTCCGGGTCCCAGGATGGAGATCCGTGACCCGGTGACCGGTGCTGACCCAGCACACCTCCGTGTCCCCACAGTCCGGGTCCCAGGGTGGATATCCGTGACCCGGTGACCGGTGCTGACCCAGCACACCTCCGTGTCCCCACAGTCCGGGAGTCAGGGTGGAGATCCGTGACCCGGTGACCGGTGCTGACCCAGCACACCTCCGTGTCCCCACAGTCCGGGTCCCAGGGTGGAGATTCGTGACCCGGTGACCGGTGCTGACCCAGCACACCTCCGTGTCCCCACAGTCCGGGTCCCAGGATGGAGATCCGTGACCCGGTGACCGGTGCTGACCCAGCACACCTCCGTGTCCCCACAGTCCGGGTACCAGGGTGGAGATCCGTGACCCGGTGACCGGTGCTGACCCAGCGCACCTCCGTGTCCTCACAGTCCGGGTCCCAGGGTGGAGATCCGTGACCCGGTGACCGGTGCTGACCCAGCACACCTCCGTGTCCCCACAGTCCGGGAGTCAGGGTGGAGATCCGTGACCCGGTGACCGGTGCTGACCCAGTGACCCAGCACACCTCCGTGTCCCCACAGTCCGGGTACCAGGGTAAAGATCCGTGACCCGGTGACCGGTGCTGACCCAGCACACCTCCGTGTCCCCACAGTCCAAGAGTCAGGGTGGAGATCCGTGACCCGGTGACCGGTGCTGACCCAGTGACCCAGCACACTTCCGTGTCCCCACAGTCCGGGAGTCAGGGTGGAGATCCGTGACCCGGTGACCGGTGCTGACCAAGCACACCTCCGTGTCCCCACAGTCCGGGAGTCAGGGTGGAGATCCGTGACCCGGTGACCGGTGCTGACCCAGTGACCCAGCACACTTCCGTGTCCCCACAGTCCGGGAGTCTTTCAAATACAATGTATTTGTATATTCTCAAAAATGGCCATACATCGCGCCGATTCAGGACAGAAGGTCGATAATTATTCATTTTATCAAAACTATATACATACTCTTTGAATCATACATACTCTTTGAGTCTATATAAAACTATGTTGTCACGCGAATGAGAAGAAGAAAAATGTATCAGCCAAGCAGATTCAAAAGTAGTCGCGTAAGGATAGGCTCGCATTAGAGAAGTGTCAACCGTCGGCCGGCGGTTCGCTTGCTAGCACCAGCTGCAAGCTGATTGGCTGATTGTATAGCCTCTGCTCAGGCATCGTCAGCACCGCATTCTTTCGTCAGCACCGCTTTCCTTCGCCAAAAAAAATCAAATATATTCGGCTGGAGTCTTTTCAGTAAAGACAACTTGCAGACAGGGGTTTTCCAACACGGGCTACAAAACTGGTATCTCAGTTAAAAACCCATGTTGAAGGTGAACTATTTCCTGTAAAATGTTAGGAATCAGGGACTTTAATTGTTGGAGTATACTAAAAGTTGCGGAGAAGGTTGTTTTAGGCTTGAGGAAGGGCAAAAAGATAAGTTGAGGGGAAAACGTGGGAAAGAAGGGGTTTTAAGGTGCCGATTAATTGTAACAAGTACCTACATGAAAATCCACATGAAAAATGCTGCAAAGGCATAATAATACACGCCTAAAAAATTGTATTTCTTTTTAAACTGCAAGTCTTTCCTTTTTCGATATCCCAAAAGTCGAAAAGCTAAAAAATTATCAAAATAAATAAATCATTAGAAATCGTGTGGTTGCAAAATAAAGTGGCCCAAATCCGGGAAGAAATTATAAATTGGGGGTAGGTAAGGTCCGCTAAAAATGGTTTGCCCCCCCCCCCCAAACGGCCGGCTGGATCCGCCCTTGATTTAGATGCATCGTACTATTCCTTCGCCCCAAGCAGGCTGTTGTACCTTTGATACAGATATGGCTCTAAGAGCGGAGCTAAGTAACTAGGCAACTTCTTCTAATTATTTGTTTCAGTGTCATACAAACATAATTGTCAGCGACAAGAATCAGACGATTCGCCACCCACGATTAAACCAACAGCTATTACTCCTAGAGGAGCAATCAACATGGAGCGGAGCCATACATAACCCTCTGCCTGGTTCTGACCCAGCACACCTCCGTGTCCCCACAGTCCGGGTCCCAGGGTGGAGATCCGTGACCCGGTGACCGGTGCTGACCCAGCACACCTCCGTGTCCCCACAGTCCGGGTCCCAGGGTGGAGATCCGTGACCCGGTGACCGGTGCTGACCCAGCACACCTCCGTGTCCCCACAGTCCGGGTCCCAGGGTGGAGATCCGTGACCCGGTGACCGGTGCTGACCCAGCACACCTCCGTGTCCCCACAGTCCGGGAGTCAGGGTGGAGATCCGTGACCCGGTGACCGGTGCTGACCCAGCACACCTCCGTGTCCCCACAGTCCGGGTACCAGGGTGGAGATCCGTGACCCGGTGACCGGTGCTGACCCAGCACACCTCCGTGTCCCCACAGTCCGGGTACCAGGGTGGAGATCCGTGACCCGGTGACCGGTGCTGACCCAGCACACCTCCGTGTCCCCACAGTCCGGGAGTCAGGGTGGAGATCCGTGACCTGGTGACCGGTGCTGACCCAGTGACCCAGCACACCTCCGTGTCCCCACAGTCCGGGAGTCAGGGTGGAGATCCGTGACCCGGTGACCGGTGCTGACCCAGTGACCAAGCACACCTCCGTGTCCCCACAGTCCGGGAGTCAGGGTGGAGATCCGTGACCCGGTGACCGGTGCTGACCCAGCACACCTCCGTGTCCCCACAGTCCGGGAGTCAGGGTGGAGATCCGTGACCCGGTGACCGGTGCTGACCCAGTGACCCAGCACACTTCCGTGTCCCCACAGTCCGGGAGTCTTTCAAATACAATGTATTTGTATATTCTCAAAAATGGCCATACATCGGGCCGATTCAGGACAGAAGGTCGAAAATTATTCATTTTATCAAAACTATATACATACTCTTTGAATCATACATACTCTTTGAGTCTATATAAAACTATGTTGTCACGCGAATGAGAAGAAAAAAATGTATCAGCCAAGCAGATTCAAAACTAGTCGCGTAAGGATAGGCTCGCATTAGAGAAGTGTCAACCGTCGGCCGGCGGTTCGCTTGCTAGCACCAGCTGCAAGCTGATTGGCTGATTGTATAGCCTCTGCTCAGGCATCGTCAGCACCGCATTCTTTCGTCAGCACCGCTTTCCTTCGCCAAAAAAAATCAAATATATTCGGCTGGAGTCTTTTCAGTAAAGACAACTTGCAGACAGGGGTTTTCCAACACGGGCTACAAAACTGGTATCTCAGTTAAAAACCCATGTTGAAGGTGAACTATTTCCTGTAAAATGTTAGGAATCAGGGACTTTAATTGTTGGAGTATACTAAAAGTTGCGGAGAAGGTTGTTTTAGGCTTGAGGAAGGGCAAAAAGATAAGTTGAGGGGAAAACGTGGGAAAGAAGGGTTTTTAAGGTGCCGATTAATTGTAACAAGTACCTACATGAAAATCCACATGAAAAATGCTGCAAAGGCATAATACTACACGCCTAAAAAATTGTATTTTTTTAACTGCAAGCCTTTCCTTTTTCGATATCCCAAAAGTCGAAAAGCTAAAAAATTATCAAAATAAATAAATCATTAGAAATCGTGTGGTTGCAAAATAAAGTGGCCCAAATCCGGGAAGAAATTCTAAATTGGGGGTAAGTAAGGTCCGCTAAAAATGGTTTGCCCCCCCCCCCAAACGGCCGGCTGGATCCGCCCTTGATTTAGATGCATCGTACTATTCCTTCGCCCCAAGCAGGCTGTTGTACCTTTGATACAGATATGGCTCTAAGAGCGGAGCTAAGTAACTAGGCAACTTCTTCTAATTATTTGTTTCAGTGTCATACAAACATAATTGTCAGCGACAAGAATCAGACGATTCGCCACCCACGATTAAACCAACAGCTATTACTCCTAGAGGAGCAATCAACATGGAGCGGAGCCATACATAACCATCTGCCTGGTTCTGACCCAGCACACCTCCGTGTCCCCACAGTCCGGGTCCCAGGGTGGAGATCCGTGACCCGGTGGCCGGTGCTGACCAAGCATACCTCCGTGTCCCCACAGTCCGGGTCCCAGGGTGGAGATCCGTGACCCGGTGACCGGTGCTGACCCAGCACACCTCCGTGTCCCCACAGTCCGGGAGTCAGGGTGGAGATCCGTGACCCGGTGACCGGTGCTGACCCAGCACACCTCCGTGTCCCCACAGTCCGGGTCCCAGGATGGAGATCCGTGACCCGGTGACCGGTGCTGACCCAGCACACCTCCGTGTCCCCACAGTCCGGGTCCCAGGGTGGATATCCGTGACCCGGTGACCGGTGCTGACCCAGCACACCTCCGTGTCCCCACAGTCCGGGAGTCAGGGTGGAGATCCGTGACCCGGTGACCGGTGCTGACCCAGCACACCTCCGTGTCCCCACAGTCCGGGTCCCAGGGTGGAGATTCGTGACCCGGTGACCGGTGCTGACCCAGCACACCTCCGTGTCCCCACAGTCCGGGTCCCAGGATGGAGATCCGTGACCCGGTGACCGGTGCTGACCCAGCACACCTCCGTGTCCCCACAGTCCGGGTACCAGGGTGGAGATCCGTGACCCGGTGACCGGTGCTGACCCAGCGCACCTCCGTGTCCTCACAGTCCGGGTCCCAGGGTGGAGATCCGTGACCCGGTGACCGGTGCTGACCCAGCACACCTCCGTGTCCCCACAGTCCGGGAGTCAGGGTGGAGATCCGTGACCCGGTGACCGGTGCTGACCCAGTGACCCAGCACACCTCCGTGTCCCCACAGTCCGGGTACCAGGGTAAAGATCCGTGACCCGGTGACCGGTGCTGACCCAGCACACCTCCGTGTCCCCACAGTCCAAGAGTCAGGGTGGAGATCCGTGACCCGGTGACCGGTGCTGACCCAGTGACCCAGCACACTTCCGTGTCCCCACAGTCCGGGAGTCAGGGTGGAGATCCGTGACCCGGTGACCGGTGCTGACCAAGCACACCTCCGTGTCCCCACAGTCCGGGAGTCAGGGTGGAGATCCGTGACCCGGTGACCGGTGCTGACCCAGTGACCCAGCACACTTCCGTGTCCCCACAGTCCGGGAGTCTTTCAAATACAATGTATTTGTATATTCTCAAAAATGGCCATACATCGCGCCGATTCAGGACAGAAGGTCGATAATTATTCATTTTATCAAAACTATATACATACTCTTTGAATCATACATACTCTTTGAGTCTATATAAAACTATGTTGTCACGCGAATGAGAAGAAGAAAAATGTATCAGCCAAGCAGATTCAAAAGTAGTCGCGTAAGGATAGGCTCGCATTAGAGAAGTGTCAACCGTCGGCCGGCGGTTCGCTTGCTAGCACCAGCTGCAAGCTGATTGGCTGATTGTATAGCCTCTGCTCAGGCATCGTCAGCACCGCATTCTTTCGTCAGCACCGCTTTCCTTCGCCAAAAAAAATCAAATATATTCGGCTGGAGTCTTTTCAGTAAAGACAACTTGCAGACAGGGGTTTTCCAACACGGGCTACAAAACTGGTATCTCAGTTAAAAACCCATGTTGAAGGTGAACTATTTCCTGTAAAATGTTAGGAATCAGGGACTTTAATTGTTGGAGTATACTAAAAGTTGCGGAGAAGGTTGTTTTAGGCTTGAGGAAGGGCAAAAAGATAAGTTGAGGGGAAAACGTGGGAAAGAAGGGGTTTTAAGGTGCCGATTAATTGTAACAAGTACCTACATGAAAATCCACATGAAAAATGCTGCAAAGGCATAATAATACACGCCTAAAAAATTGTATTTCTTTTTAAACTGCAAGTCTTTCCTTTTTCGATATCCCAAAAGTCGAAAAGCTAAAAAATTATCAAAATAAATAAATCATTAGAAATCGTGTGGTTGCAAAATAAAGTGGCCCAAATCCGGGAAGAAATTATAAATTGGGGGTAGGTAAGGTCCGCTAAAAATGGTTTGCCCCCCCCCCCCAAACGGCCGGCTGGATCCGCCCTTGATTTAGATGCATCGTACTATTCCTTCGCCCCAAGCAGGCTGTTGTACCTTTGATACAGATATGGCTCTAAGAGCGGAGCTAAGTAACTAGGCAACTTCTTCTAATTATTTGTTTCAGTGTCATACAAACATAATTGTCAGCGACAAGAATCAGACGATTCGCCACCCACGATTAAACCAACAGCTATTACTCCTAGAGGAGCAATCAACATGGAGCGGAGCCATACATAACCCTCTGCCTGGTTCTGACCCAGCACACCTCCGTGTCCCCACAGTCCGGGTCCCAGGGTGGAGATCCGTGACCCGATGACCGGCGCTGACCCAGTGACCCAGCACGCCTCCGTGTCCCCACAGTCCGGGTACCAGGGTGGAGATCCGTGACCCGGTGACCGGTGCTGACCCAGCACACCTCCGTGTCCCCACAGTCCGGGTACCAGGGTGGAGATCCGTGACCCGGTGACCGGTGCTGACCCAGCACACCTCCGTGTCCCCACAGTCCGGGAGTCAGGGTGGAGATCCGTGACCCGGTGACCGGTGCTGACCCAGCATACCTCCATGTCCCCACAGTTCGGGTACCAGGGTGGAGATCCGTGACCCGGTGACCGGTGCTGACCCAGCACACCTCCGTGTCCCAAAAGTCCGGGTACCAGGGTGGAGATCCGTGACCCGGTGACTGGTGCTGACCCAGCACACCTCCGTGTCCCCACAGTCCGGATCCCAGGGTGGAGATCCGTGACCCGCTGACCGGTGCTGACCCAGCACACCTCCGTGTCCCCACAGTCCGGGTCCCAGGGTGGAGATCCGTGACCCGGTGACCGGTGCTGACCCAGCACACCTCCGTGTCCCCACAGTCCGGGTCCCAGGGTGGAGATCCGTGACCCGGTGACCGGTGCTGACCCAGCACACCTCCGTGTCCCCACAGTCCGGGTACCAGGGTGGAGATCCGTGACCCGGTGACCGGTGCTGACCCAGCACACCTCCGTGTCCCAAAAGTCCGGGTACCAGGGTGGAGATCCGTGACCCGGTGACCGGTGCTGACCCAGCACACCTCCGTGTCCCAAAAGTCCGGGTACCAGGGTGGAGATCCGTGACCCGGTGACTGGTGCTGACCCAGCACACCTCCGTGTCCCCACAGTCCGGGTACCAGGGTGGAGATCCGTGACCCGGTGACCGGTGCTGACCCAGCACACCTCCGTGTCCCAAAAGTCCGGGTACCAGGGTGGAGATCCGTGACCCGGTGACTGGTGCTGACCCAGCACACCTCCGTGTCCCCACAGTCCGGGTACCAGGGTGGAGATCCGTGACCCGGTGACCGGTGCTGACCCAGCACACCTCCGTGTCCCCACAGTCCGGGAGTCAGGGTGGAGGTCCGTGACCCGGTGACCGGTGCTGACCCAGCACACCTCCGTGTCCCCACAGTCCGGGTCCCAGGGTGGAGATCCGTGACCCGGTGACCGGTGCTGACCCAGTGACCCAGCACACCTCCGTGTCCCCACAGTCCGGGAGTCAGGGTGGAGGTCCGTGACCCGGTGACCGGTGCTGACCCAGCACGCCTCCGTGTCCCCACAGTCCGGGAGTCGGGGTGGAGATCCGTGACCCGGTGACCGGTGCTGACCCAGTGACCCAGCACACCTCCGTGTCCCCACAGTCCGGGTCCCAGGGTGGGGATCCGTGACCCGGTGACCGGTGCTGACCCAGTGACCCACCACACCTCCGTGTCCCCACAGTCCGGGACCCAGGGTGGAGATCCGTGACCCGGTGACCGGTGCTGACCCAGTGACCCAGCACACCTCCGTGTCCCCACAGTCCGGGTCCCAGGGTGGGGATCCGTGACCCGGTGACCGGTGCTGACCCAGTGACCCAGCACACTTCCGTGTCCCCACAGTCCGGGAGTCAGGGTGGAGATCCGTGACCCGGTGACCGGTGCTGACCCAGCACGCCTCCGTGTCCCCACAGTCCGGGAGTCAGGGTGGAGATCCGTGACCCGGTGACCGGTGCTGACCCAGCACACCTCCGTGTCCCCACAGTCCGGGTCCCAGGGTGGAGATCCGTGAACCGGTGACCGGCGCTGACCCAGTGACCCAGGCACCTCCGTGTCTCCACAGTCCGGGTCCCAGGGTGGAGATCCGTGACCCGGTGGCCGGTGCTGACCCAGCACACCTCCGTGTCCCCACAGTCCGGGTCCCAGGGTGGAGATCCGTGACCCGGTGACCGGTGCTGACCCAGCACACCTCCGTGTCCCCACAGTCCGGGTCCCAGGGTGGAGATCCGTGACCCGGTGACCGGTGCTGACCCAGCGGACCTCCGTGTCCCCACAGTCCAGGTCCCAGGGTGGAGATCCGTGACCCGGTGACCGATGCTGACCCAGCACACCTCCGTGTCCCCACAGTCCGGGTACCAGGGTGGAGATCCGTGATCCGGTGACCGGTGCTGACCCAGTGACCCAGCACACCTCCGTGTCCCTACAGTCCGAGTCCCAGGGTGGGGATCCGTGACCCGGTGACCGGTGCTGACCCAGGGGACCTCCGTGTCCCCACAATCCGGGAGTCAGGGTGGAGATCCGTGACCCGGTGACCGGTGCTGACCCAGTGACCCAGCGCACCTCCGTGTCCCCACAGTCCAGGTCCCAGGGTGGAGATCCGTAACCCGGTGACCGGTGCTGACCCAGCACACCTCCGTGTCTCACAGTCCGGGAGTCAGGGTGGAGATCCGTGACCCGGTGACCGGCCCTGACCCAGCACACCTCCGTGTCCCCCAGTCCGGGGCCCAGGGTGGAGATCCGTGACCCGGTGACCGGTGCTGACCCAGCGCACCTCCGTGTCCCCACAGTCCAGGTCCCAGGGTGGAGATCCGTGACCCGGTGACCGGTGCTGACCCAGCACACCTCCGTGTCCCCACAGTCCGGGAGTCAGGGTGGAGATCCGTGACCCGGTGACCGGTGCTGACCCAGCACACCTCCGTGTCCCCACAGTCCGGATCCCAGGGTGGAGATCCGTGACCCGGTGACCGGTGCTGACCCAGCACACCTCCATGTCCCCACAGTCCAGGTCCCAGGGTGGAGATCCGTGACCCGGTGACCGGCCCTGACCCAGCACACCTCCGTGTCCCCCAGTCCAGGGCCCAGGGTGGAGATTCGTGACCCGGTGACCGGTGCTGACCCAGCACACCTCCGTGTCCCCACAGTCCGGATCCCAGGGTGGAGATTCGTGACCCGGTGACCGGTGCTGACCCAGCACACCTCCGTGTCCCCACAGTCCGGGTCCCAGGGTGGAGATCCGTGACCCGGTGACCGGTGCTGACCCAGCGCACCTCCGTGTCCCCACAGTCCGGGAGTTCGGGTGGAGATCCGTGACCCGGTGACCGGCGGCCTCGCCACCGCCGCTGCCCTGAGAGGCCACGCCTGGGTGTTCCAGGCCGCCCTGTACAAACACGCCGACGGCACCCCCAGCGCAGCGCTCCAGGTGATAACGTGTGGAGTATATGTAGTTCAGACTTCAGACGCTATAGTTTGCCGGGCCTTAAATTTGAGAGAAGTCCTTCGGCAGGTTATAGATCCAAGGTGCTTAGCACCGTTGTTTGACCATTGTAATTGTAAGTATTTTGTTCGAATAAGGAAGTGCTTTGGCTCCCTGTAATAGTTTTGTACTGGCATTAAGATGACTGAGTTGATGCAGTTGTTCCACTGCTTGTCTGGGTACACACCACACTTGACGACGTCCACACTGCCACGTGCGTGAATCGTGAATCGAAAGATCTCCTTGCTGTGGTCAGGGGCACACGTACGGTGGAGCTGGCTCCTCCGAGCGGGGAGACCATATACGACCCCGCAGTGGTGTTTGATAACCTGAAGATCACTCGGCCGGCTGTAGCTACCTGATCAAGTTTACCGCCACCAGCCCTGACGACGCCAGTATCAAGCTGACCACCATAGCTGGTGAGACACTGCATAGGGCTGGAGATGGAGTTCACGCTGCAATGGCTGAACGCACGTGCAGAAGTGCGCAAGCTTCTGCACGTGGGTACTTCAGCGCTAGGGTTTATTTGCCGTTTGCTGGTTTAAACTCCTTAGTTCTTCTCTATGTGCATGATACGATGCTGATTTAGGTTTAAGAAAACTTGGCATTCTACGGGTTTTTGCCCTCACGCTATAATACGTAAAGGGTACGTGAATGTTATGTGATTTTGATTATCATCAGCGAATTTCGTGTATTGACTGATTCGAATGTTCCTCTTCCCCGCAGGTCCGTTCCAGATTCAGTATATGAATCCGTCCAGCCTCACGGTGATCCATACCATCGGTCTGAGACTGAAAACCGACTTTTCCGCCGTGTCCGGCCGGAAACTGCAGTTCGAGGCCGAGGTGGCCAACTTCCTTCAGGGAAAATACACCAGCCCCTGCACTAAAGTCACCATCAGTGAAGGTAGGCCTCCCGGGACGCTTGTGTGGAGTAGATAATCCTGAAAGGAGATGACTTGGTGACAGTAAATTGCTTGTGGTTGTCTTTAATTCTAGTGTTCAGCGACGCTGCTGGCTGCATTGTTAGGAAACTATGAGAAGCGCTGAAACATGGAATGATTATATTTAGTAAAGGATGTTTTAACCCATTCCCCCGTAAAACTCGTTAACCCATTGGTATTTTCCGAGAGTTCATCCATTACCCCGTTGATACGATAACTCATTGACCCCCCCCCCCCCCCCGTTACTCCGTTGAGCTG